>PVKE010026012.1:0-22623 GCA_004027555.1 Craseonycteris thonglongyai | reverse complement strand
TGAACATATATTTTACTTATCTACCCATACCTCGCTGGAATGCACCTTATACTGAAACACAGTGTATAAACATAGTATGCATTTCACACCCCTTCTTCCCCCTTAGACTACGCCTATGACAACAAGTCGATCGCGACACACTTTTAAGATAAAAAGTAGATCTTATATACAGAAAAGTTGGCCACCCCTGCTCTAGGGAGGACGGGATAGCTCAGCAGGTTGAGCACTCGCTTTTCAACCCTGGGGACCGAGGATCGAGTCCCAGCCCCAAACTGTGCAGACCTGTATGCTGAACTGAGGTGTGCTTCCCATGTGGGAGGCCCCAGTTCGGTTTCTGCCACCGCCCCCCCCCCCCGCCCCACTGGGGTCTGGCCCTGGCTCAAGCAGTCATGCCTCCCACGCAGGAGGCCCCAGGCTTGGTTCCCACCCTGTGCAGCAGCCACACACCTGTGTGGAATGAAACTGTGTCAAAAACTGATGACATATAGCTTTGGAGTCTGCTCTGAACCCTCCCTCTTCTCTCTGTCTCACTCTGTCTCACTCTGTCTCTGTCTCTCTCTGTCTCTGTCAAAACAATAAAAATAAAAATTTTTTAAATACTATTAATTACCTTATATGTAAATAAACTGAACTTACCAATAAAAAGTCACAGAGTAGTAGATTGGGTAAAACAAGCAAACAAACAAACCCAGAACCCAAACATATGCTGCCTCCAAGAGGTAGATCACAGCTGAAAATGCCAATACTGTATAGACTGAAAGTAAAAGTGTGGAAAACAATACTCCAAGCAAATGATATCCAGAGAAAAGCAGGAGTAGTCATACTTATGTCGGACAAAACAGTCTTCAGCATTAAAAAGGTAACAAGAGACAAAGATGCACACTTTATAATGATAAAGGGTATAATGTAACAAGAAAACATATGATTTATCAATATATATTCCCCCAATCAGGGAGTACAAAAATGTACAAAGCTACTACCTATAGAGTTAAAGAAAGAAACTGATGATAACACAATAATAGGAGGGGACCTAAACACTCTATTGACAGTTATGGATAGATCTTTCAAACAGATAACCAATATGGAAATATCAGCCTTAAATGACGTATTAAACCAAATAGACACAATTAACATTTATAGAACACTTAATTCTACACAAGATTACACATTCTTTTCTAGTGCACAAAAGCATTCTCAAAGATAGACTATACTGGGACACAAAACTAGCCTCAGCAAATTTAAAAAGATTAAAATCATAGCAAGCATATTTTCTGAGCAACAAGATTTTGAAATTAGATATCAACTGAAAAAAGAAAGCAGGACAACCACAAATAGGTGGAGATTAACAATATGCTTTTAAAGATCAACTGGGAAAAAGAAGAAATAAGAGGTCAAAAATTACATAGAAACAAAGGAGAATGAAAATACATAGCATAAAAAGTATTGGGATGCTGCAAAAGCAATATTAAGAGAGAAATTTATATCATTGTATGTCTATGTGAATAAACAAAGAAAAACTTGAGTAAACAACCTAACATTATATTTTAAAGTATTACAAATAGAATAAATTAAACCCCAAATCAGACGAAGGAAGGAAATAATAAAAATGATAGCAGAATTCAATTAAATAAAGAGAACAAAAAATATATTAAAAAATTAATGCAGGAGATGCTTGAATAGCTCAGTGGGTTGAGCACTTGCTTTATAGCCCCGGGGTTCGAGAATCAAATCCCAGTTCTGGAACTGGCCCGTGGGTACCCATATGATGAACTTGGGTATGCTTCCCTTGTGGGAGGCTCTTGGCTCGGTTCCCAGCTCACTGGGGCATGCTTCTGCTGCAGGACGCCCCCATCCTGCACAGCCTCACATCTGCCTGTGTGGAATGAAACTATTCTGAAAACTAATGACATACAACTATAGAGACTACTCCGGGCCTTCCCCCTTCTCTCTCTTTCTCTCTCTCTCTCTCTCTCTGTCTAAAACAAAGAATATATAAATATTTTTTAAAAAATTAATGCAACAAAGAGCTGGTTTTATGAAATTATTAATAAAATTGACAAATCTCTCTCTAGACTCACTAAAGTAAGAAGAGAAAAGACACAAATAATCAAAAACAGAAATGAAAAAGGAGAAATTTTTATGGACACCACAGAAATACAAAAGTCATATAAAGATAGCATGAAGGACTATATGCTTCCAAATTTCATAACCTAGAAAAAACAAGTTTTTAGAAATACATAGCCTTCCTAGAAGGTATCACGAAGAACTAGACATCTAAATAGACTAATTAACTGAAACAATCATCCAAACCTTACTAAAAGCAGATTCTAGGACCAGATTCACTAATGAATTTTACCAACATTTGAAGATTTAATAACTGTCTCTATCAAACGCTTTTAAAAATTGAAGATGAAGCAATACTTTCTAACTCATTTTATGAGGCCGTTACTTTGATACCAAAACCTGGTAAGGATACCACATTAAAAACAAAAAACAAAAAAACATAAAAAACTACAGACCAGTATATCTGATGAATATAGCCACAAATATCCTAAACAAAATAATAGCATATCAAGTACAATGATACATTGAAGAGATTATACAACACAATCAAGTAGGGTTCATTCCAGGAGCACAAGAATGGTTCAACATAGGCAAATCAATCAATGTGATATACCACAGAAACAAAATAAAGGACAAAAACCATATGATTGTATCAATAGATGAACAAAACACATTTAACAAGATGCAACATCCACATATGATCAAAACACTTAAATTAAATGGATATAAAAGGAAAGTACTTGTAGGCCATATACAAGAAACCCTCATCTAATACTATACTGAATGGTGAAAAACTTAGTTTGTCCTCAAGACAGGGAAGACCCTTGTCACCACTGCTATTCGACATAGTATTAGAAGGCTTAGCCAGAGCAATCAGGCAAGAGAAGGAAATGAAAGGTATTTGGATTGGGAATGAAGAATTTAAATTGTCACTTTCTGTAGATGACATGATTTGTATATAAAAATCTTAAAGACCACCAAAACAAACAAACAAACAAACAAAACACAAATTAAAAAAACCCTATTAGAAACAATAAATCAATACAGTAAAGTTGTAGGATATAAAATCAATGTAGGGGAAAGCTGGGATGGCTCCGCGGGTTAAGCGCTCGCTTTGAGGCCCCGGGGACCAAGGATCGAATCCCGGCCCTGGCCCATGTGGACTCACATGCTGAACTAGGGAGTGCCCCCAGTTCAGTTCTTGCCGGGACCTATGCAGGAGGCTCTCGGCCCAGTTCCTGCCCTGCGCAGCCCCACACCTACCTGTGGAGTGAAACTATATGGACAACTAATGTCAACTATGGAGACTGCTCTGGGTCCTCCCCCTTCTCTCTGTATCTCTCTGTCTCTGTTTCTCTCTGTCAAAAATCAATAAAATAAATATTTAAAATCAATGTACAAAAATATACTGCATTCCTATATATTAACAATAAAATTTCAGTAAAGGAAAGGAGGGAGTGGGGACAAGTTCTTATGCAATTGCAACAAAAAAAAACCAACAAAATACCGGTACCTAGGAATAAACTTAACAAAGAATATGAAGGTCCCAAACACTGAAACCTGTAAGACATTATTAAAAGAAATTGAGGACGAGACACAAAAAATGGAAAGCTATTTTGTATTCTTAGATTGGAAGAATCAATGTGGTTAAAAATAGCCATATTACACAAAGCAGCATACAGATTTAGTAAACTCCCCCATTAAAATCTCAATGGCATAGTTTCAAGAAATAAAACAAAGAACTCATCAGATTTGTATAAAATTACATGAAATCCCTAATAGGAAAGCAATCCTATAAACAAAAAAATTAAAAATAACAAAGCTGAAGATATCGCATTCCCTGACTTCAATTTATACCACAAAGTAACAAAAATCAAAACAGTATGATATTGGCAGAAAACAAAGACACAGACAAATGAAATAAAATTGAAAACCCAGAAATAAACCTACATATATGTATATGGGCAGATAATTTTTGACAAAGGCTCCAAAAACATTCAATGAAAAGAGAAAAAAAAAAAAAAGCTTCTTCAATAAATAGTTCTGCGGAAATTGGAAAGCCACATGCAAAAGAACAAAACTAGACTGATCTGTCACTATATACCAAAATTAACTCAAAATGGATCAAAAACCTAAACATAAGACTTGAAACAACAAATTGCATAGAAGAAAGCACACATACTAAATTTATGGGCCTTGGGTTGAAGTAGTAGTTTATAAATTTGATCTCAAAGACAATGGAAGTATAAGAGAAAATAAATGAACAGCACTATATTAAACTAAAAAAGCTTTTGCTCAGCAAATGATACCATCAATAAAACAGAGACACAACCAACAGAATAAGAGAGGATATTTGGAAACTGCACCTCCAATAAGGGGCTAATCTCCAAAATATATAAAGAATTCATACACCTCAACAACAACAAACCAACCAAACAAATAAATAAATAACAAAGTAACTAAATATCCAATTTAAAAAATGGGCAGAGGACCTGAACAGATACTACTCCCAAGAAGACACACAAACAACCAATTGATATATGGACAAAAAAAAAAAAAAAAAAAAGCTTCAACTTCACTATTAGGGAAATCAAAACCACAATGAAATATGACCTCACACATGTTAGAATGGCTATCAACAAGACAAAGAATAAGTGTTGGAGAGATTGTGGAAGCCTCATACACTTGACGTTTCTCAAAAAATTAAGAATAAGATTACCATATGACTCAGTAATCCCTCTTCTGGGTATTTACCCCCAAAATCTAAAATCTTTTATTCTTAAAAATATATATACCCTAATGTTCATTGTAGCATTATTCATGGGAACAACTAGAGTGTCCTTAGATAGATGATTGGATAAAGATTTGGTACATATACACAATCAAATATTATTCAGCCATATGATGAAATACTGCAATTTGTGACAAAATGGATACATCTTGAGATCATCATGCTAAGCAAAATAAATCAGACAGAAAAAAAATCAAGAACCATATGACTTTGTTTATATGTGGGATATAAAACTGAAAGCCAACAAAAAACAAGACAAACAAAGCAACAAAAACTCATAGACACAGACCACAATTCAGTCATTACCAGAGGGTAAAATGGGAGGGGGTTATAGAGAATGAATGGAAGATCAAATATGTGATTATGAAAGGAGAATTGATGGTGCGTTATGAGCACACCAGTCAATATATAAATGATGTGTCATAGAAATATATACTTGAAACCTATATAAATTTACTAACCAGTGTCATCCCAATACATTTCATAAATAATTAATAAATAAGTAAAATTTCTATAACTTTACCCAAGGGGGGAAAAAAAAAGTAATATGAAAGATTTCAAGGTAAGGGGGATAAGTCAAAGAGGCTTACTTGAAAGCAACAGCTGACAAAGTAGTTTTTGAAAACATTATAAAATGTCTGCATTAGAAAACAGTAAGTCCCAACGTAAGGTCAGAACTATTCTGGACACTGAAACCTTTGAGTCAAGCAGGACTAGTTGAGTCCACAGAGAACAAAAGAACCTCACAAATAATTGTTACTATTAATATAAGTATATTAGTGGAAATAATTCTTGATAAACTAGTATGATAATGATGTCACAGTAGATGAGAAGAGGAAGACAACGTATGACAGTTAATAATACACATTTTTATACAGCCATATGAATACATAATGATGTAGATTTTGAGTTCTAAAGACAGTATTTTATATTATAACAAGCACACATCTTCACCATGAGAGAGAGATTTTTGGAAGATAATTAAAAAATTAAAACATTTTAGATAAGACATGATGTTGACAAGCCAATCATTATTCAGGTAAACAGGATTTCTCCACAATTTTTACAGAGCTTGAAATCCTATTTTTCATGTAATACATCTATATACAGAGTCAAACCTATTTATTTTGCAGATTATTTTACATATTCTAACATTGTAGCAAGGCTCTGTTTTATTGTCAAAAAAATATTTGGAGAATGTACTGAAAAATATATGCTACATAAATTGAATATAGTAGGTGATGATGTTAATAATTTTATTTTTGCCCCAAACCATTTTTTTCTTGCTCATTTCTGAATATTTGTAACTTTCATTTTGCTTTCCCAACTTTTTAAGATTGAGGTCAGTAGGCTGAAATGCTGTAGATACAGCTAACTTCTAACTTAAAGCCTGGACTATCATAGTCTCAGAGGAATCAAACATCTTTAAAAACCCCGCTGAAGGGGAGAGGAAGAAAATAGGTTAAAATTTTTGTTTTTTTTCTATTTTTAGCAAAAACATTCTTAAATTCGAAAACCTCTGAATAGCAGTTAGCTATCAATTCAACAAAACTCACTCCATGACTAAGAGCAAAATGTAAGAATCGTCCCACAGCACAGGAAGCTTTGTGCATTGGTGTCTGCGAAAACATACCTAGTATGATATTAGGGGCTTTAGGCTCTAAAGGCCACACTATGTACAAAGCCTTCACTAGTCTCCTCAAGCTCTATCCTCATTTCTGACTGCTTCCTCCCTCACATAGAATTATCTTCCCATTGTTTCTTATTTTTAAACTTTTTATTGAAATATAATATAGAAAACTTACAAGTAAATTTATAGGTACATTATTCAGTTGGTTTTCACACACTGAATACACTCATGCAACAGTATCTAGATAATAAACAGGATATTTCAACATTCCAAGAAAGGAAAGCAAAGCAACATGTTAAAGAAACAAACATTCTCTAACCTTGTATCTGTGAATATTAAAGGTGATATTCTGGGATCTGTTAGGTATTTTATGTTTTTGGTGTTTTTTTTTCCAACTTGTTTAGAAAAAAAGGCTAGCAAGAAAGTTGCTATTTTTGAGTACTCTCAGAGAATAATATCAGTAAATAGGAAGCTCTATGTATCGTCTGATTTCCAGCCAAGCTTGGAATTGGAGTACATAGGTAACTGATAAAACCTGAATAAATTCTATAGATTGTATCAATGTCAATTTTCTGGAGCTTATATTGTACTGTGGGGGAACTGGGTAAACTGTGCATAGGACTTACCAATACATGTTTTTGTAATTTCCTATGAGTCTATAATTATTTCAAAATAAAATGAGAAAACTAAAACACTCCAAATGTATAAATGTTATTTTAATGAAACATTTTATGTTGATTATTGCCTGAACATAATAATAATGCTAATACTATATAAATAATTATAGCAGAGATTGGCTATGTTTACTGTGTACTAAATATTATATTGAGAGTTCTCCACAGATGATTTCATTTAGTTCTCACAAGATCCTTTGATTTAAGCGTCATTACAGAACTGAGGTAAAGAGAAGTTGAGTAGCATTCACGAGACTACCAACTAGTAAATTGAAGAGCCTGGATTTAAACTTATTTAGATAAAGCACCATTGTGTCTTAGGTAACAGTTATTCCAGGTAGTTTTTTTGTTTTTTCTTGTTTGTGTTTGTTTTTTGTTTTTTTGAGTCACATCAGAGAAACTCCACTGTAACTAACCAGGCAATGACATCCAAAACTATGTGGTTTCTGGATTGTGGTGTTTTACCTACAGGACAGTACCTGCTGATCATAACCTAAATGTAAATTAAATCTTAGTTTTAGCTTCATATGTTAAATAATGCCTGCTAACATTTTAATCCTGGTCTTTGACAAGGCTTACAGCTTTTTATGTTCTATTATCTCTGCCTGTAGAGAAAAATAAGCAAAACACTAAAAATGTAGTTTGGGTTTAGGGAAAATAAAAAAATTGAAGCAAAGAAATTCTGAACTGCAGAAAGAAATGAAGTGATCTTAATATTAATTTACATATTTAAAATATAAGCACTAAATAAAAAATTTAAATATTGATTTTTCTTGTAAAATCTGGCAACTATATATTGCACAAAATATTCTTTTTTTTTTAATTTGACAATTGCTTAGAAACTAATTTTAGTTATTGTTCCTGAAAGTTTATGAATAATGCAATAAGAAACTTATACAATGTTTGATTGCCAAGAAATGTTAAGTGTTAAAAAATACACAGATGTCTTATATATTCGCACATACACATTTTTATTATGGAAAAAGCCCAAAAGTACACTATTCCCACTAAATCACTTATTTTACATAATTAAATAGATTACCAATGGTTACTATTATGTGTCTACATGTGCTTGTGTTTATGCACATGCTTTTCTGTATATGTGTAATTTGACTGAGCATAGTACAAGTTATGCTCAAATAGATGTTCAATAAAGACTTGAATATATACATAAATTTCAGATAAACAAATGCAATAGTTGGGGCTACTGTAGGACATAATAAACCGGGAATGCAGGGATGGCTCAGAGGGTTGAATGCTCGTTTTGCAGCCCCAGGGTTCTGAGGATCAAATCCTGGCCCCAGTCCATGTGGGCCTATATGCTGAACTGGGGTATGTTCCCAGTTTGGGTCTCACAGGGGCGAGCTCCATGCAGGAGGTGACCAGCCCAGTTCCTGCCTTGCGCAACCCCACACCCACCTGTGGAATTAAACGATATAGAAAACCAATCACATGCAGCTATGGAGACTGGTCTGAGCCCTCCCCCTTCTCTCTGTCTTTCTCTCTCTCTCTCTCTCTCTCTCTCTCTCTCTCTCTCTCTCTGCCAAAAACAATAAAAATAAATCTTAAAAAAAAATTTTTTTTTAAATAAACGACTATAATACTTTTTTTGTGGTGGTGGTGGTGGTGGGGGTGTTATATAGAACATCCAACTGACTCATGAAGTTCATTATTTACAGAGCTGTTACTTTCTTAAAGCAATCTAATTTTCTAGTAAAGGCAGCTCTTTTTTTTTCTGGATATTTTTATTTTATTTTTTTTCCAGTGAAGGAAAATGTAATTAATTAATTTATTTTTATTACCAGTTTTAGATGTACAAATCAACATAATGATTAGACATTTAAACACTTTACAATGTTATAACCCCAACAAGTCTATTACCCATCTGACACCATACACATTTATTACAATATCATTGACTATATTCTCTATGCTATATTTTACATACTATTAATATATACTGTTTTAATTATAGTTGAAATTAATATTATTTTATGTTAACTTCGAGTGTACAGCACTCTGGGGAAGCTGGGATGGTTCAGTGGGTTGAGCTCTCGTTCTGCAGCCCCTGGGGACCAAGGATCCAGTCCAGCCCTAGCCCGTGTGGACCCATATGTTGAACTGGGGTGTCCTTCCTTTGTGGGAAGTCCCAGTTCAGTTCTCACCCCACTGTTTGGCCCCTGGCTTGAGGGGGTGTGCCTCCCATGGGGGAGGCCCCCATCCTGGTTCCACCCTGTGTGACCCCCACTCACCTGTGTGGAATGAGACCATGTAGAGGACTGATGGCATACAACTATGGAGACTGCTCTGTGCCCACCCCCTTCTCTCTGTCTCTCTCTGCCTCTGTCTTTCTCTGTCTCTATCAAAAGCAACAAAATAAATCCTTTTTAAAAATGTGTACAGCACTCTAAAGTAACTGCAACACTATTCACAATAGCCAATATATAGAAATAACAAAAAGGCCTATCAATAAACAATTGGATAAAGAAATTGTGGTACATTTTAAAAATGAATTATTACTCTGCCATAAACAATAAAATCTTACTATTTTCAACAACATGGATGGACCAAGAGGACATTATGCTAAGTAAAATAAATCATACTGAGAAAGACAAATACCATATGATCTCACTTATGTGTTAAATCTAAAGAACAGAATAAATGAACAAACAAAACAAACTCAGGTACAGAAAACAAACTGATAGTTGCTGTACGGGAGAGGGTTTGGAGCAATGGGTAAGAAAGGTAAAGGGATTAGAAAATACATATTGGTGGTCACAAAATAATCACAGAGATGTAAAATACAGTATGGGGAATATTGTCAATAATGTTGTAAAAACTGTATGGTGTCATAAGGGTATTTGACTTATCGGGATTCACTTCATAAATTTATAAATGCCTACAGTCAACTATTTAGGGAAGGAATTTTGAAAAGTTATTATCTAAGTTAATTACCTAGTAATTATTTAAAATGTTTATTTCATGAACTGTGAATTTATATGCTAACACATGAATAAAATATCAATTGTTGGGTCAAGGTATACATTTGTACATTTGGGAATTCCAATATGGTTTAAAAAAGTAAATTTGTAATCAATATTTAGAGAAAATTCTTCAGTAGCAAGCATAGGAATTCAGATTATACAGTATTCCAATATGCTTTTAATTTATATTTTAAAAAATTATTGCTATTACCAGTCAAGCTATTGTACCTATTGAATCAAGACCCACTAGTATATGTCATTCTTGCCCTACCCACAAATAAACGTTTTAGTACAGCACAACTGTATTTCATTTTCTTCAAATAAATCCCCTTAGTTTTGTGTGTATATATACATATATATGTGTGTGTGTGTGTATATATATATATATATATATATATATATATATATATATATATATACACATATATATATATATATATATTTTTTTTTTCATCACAGTAATTTGGCCCAAAACATTCACATCACCCAGGATAGTTTTCTTTCTCTCACCCCAGCAATTCTCCCTATGCTTTAAAGTCCAGCTCAACAATAAAGGTTCATAGGTATAATGACTTATGTGTAAGGCATTGTGCCAGACATTTATCTAAATTACCATTTAGAGCATTCCAATGTGATGAATACAAATATTAATGTTGCTTTACATATGAGGAGACTCGGGGTCTGGCACGCTTAATTGGCATACCCCAAACTTCACCAGTATGATGTTATAGGGCTGGACTATGTAAAAATTCTGACTATCAGCCATGGAAACTACATGAGAATCCCCAAGACTACATGAAAAAGATGAAGAATCCGGTCATCTTCATCAAGGCATCAGACATATGAATGAAACTATTTTGGTTTTTCAAGAACAGAGTAGCTGCTCATTAAATTGGTAAGTAATGTCTCCAACAGATAATTTTCTAGCTGAGCCCTTCCCAAATTTATGTCTCATAAAATTATGAGATTGGAGAAAATATAAACTCAATAAGCTTCAATGTTAAGCCAGTACTCTAACCTAATATACTAGACTTCAGTCACACTCAAGGCCCATGTATTTCATTCTTTAATTTATTCATTATAGATTGATTAGATGTGCCATTTTAAATAGAACAGAAAACAACAGTATTATCCTATTTCAATTAGTATGTATAGTCAGTCTACTGACATCTTGAATTCAGCCCAGTGAGATTAGGCTGTGCAGACTTACAGTTTTAAACAGAACAATACACATATAAAAAATGCCAGCACTGCTCTAGGGACTAGGGATCTAATAAAGAATAGATAAAAAAAATTTGTTCCTATCTGCCTTTCATTTGGGGGCAGAGGTGAATAAAGTGGAGCTCAGATGATTAACAATAAATCTAAGTAAAAAATGGCCTCTACTTTAATATATTGAATTATGTATCATTCAGTAATCCTATTCTTGGTGTGCTTTAGAATGTATAATTCTATATTTTTATATTTGTTCATCACTTTTAAATGGTTTCATAACTAAAAGATCCAAAACTCTTCTTCAGTCCTCCTAAAAAGCACTTTGAAAACAATCTGTATTCTTTTATACTTTCAATTCCAACAGCATATTAACTTCCCTAGTGGGTTCTGTTTTAAATGGTACTATCCAAACTACTAAAGACACATTAGGTGCAAACTCCCAAAACAAAATTTATATTTATGAGTTAAATGTCTAAGGTAGCAATTTCCCAAACTAACCTAGTTTATTTTTCTTTCTCATTGCATGCTTACATTTATTTTCACCTTCTTTTTCCCTCAGGAAATTATCTTATTACCCAATTTTTTAATGTCAGTTTCTCTAATTAGTATATATAATGGTCTTAAAGAGAAATATAGAAATGATTGCTTAGCAAGAAAAAAGGATTGATATGCAAATTATTAAGAACAAGGTACAAAGTACACATATGGTCTTAAGAATAAAAGGAGGGGAAGCCGGGATGGCTCAGTGGGTTAAGTGCTCACTTTGCAGCGCTGGGGACCAGGGATCGAATCCCGGCCCCGGCCCGTGCGGAACCATATGCTGAACTGGGAGCTCCCCCAGTTTAGTTCTCTCTCTGTCTCTGTCTCTGTATCTCTCTCTCTCCCTGTCAAAAATAAATAAATAAATAAATAAAAATATATTAAAAAAAAAAATGAATAAAAGGAGTACCTGGTGCCTATGTAAAGATAAGAGGCAGATGCCAAATTGTCTTTATTTCTACCTATAATGGAACTGAAAATAAGGCTTTGTAGAGTTAATTTTTTAATTTGTGAAAGATTATCGAAGCATCAAAAATTTCCAAGTAAAATTTAAATAATATGTTTTTTTGTTGATGAAAATGTTTAATGTCTCTGAACCCATCTGATATGAAGGGGAAGCATTTTTGAGTTGAGAGAGAGTGCTAAGTAGCATTGACAAATAGGGATGGAAAGTTACCTGTTGCTAAGAGAAGAGCTCAAGTTAGAAAATAACCAGTGGATGCAAGGATAGCTCAGCAGGTTGAGTATTTGCCTTGTACTGTGAGGTCTGGGGATTGAATCCCAGCCCCAGCCCATGCAAACCCATATGCTGAACTGCCATGCAACTGGTAACCACTGGTATGGCAGCGAAGGTTTTCACCTCCCATATGGGAAGCTCCTTTTTGGTTTCCATCCTGTTTGGTCCCACATACACCTATGTGGAATGAAACTATATCACAACAAATGATGTATAACTATGGAGACTGCTCTGGGCCCTCCCCCTTCTCTCTCTCTCTTTCTAGACTCTCTATCTCTCACCTCTTTCAAGCAACAAAATAAATCTTTAAAAAAAAATTACACATATATCAGCATCCACTTGCTATTCTAGTGTTCTAGTGGTCTAGTATTCTAGACCATTATTAATTACAGAGATAACTCATACCTAAGAACATGGACTTTGAAATTAGACTGCCTTGTGTTGGAATCCCAGCTTTATTACACATGATCTATAATTCTAACCTCAGTTTTCTCTCTTGAAAAACTAACATTGAGAAGTGTAATTACCATTCCCTTATTTCCCAAAATACCTCTTCATGAAGCACTTACTAAATACCAGACATCATTCTGTGTTGAAGGTACTGTAGTAAACACACCAGGCAGAGCACGTGGAATTTACATTCCTTTAGGGGAACAGAAAATATTAAAAAGGCATAGTTCTATGGAGAAAAATACCGTAAGCAGACACACTTTAGAGACATCTGGGAATAAAGACTTTTAAAATTGTAAGAGGGTATCTAGGGAAGTTTGTATTGAGAATATGTGACATTTGAATACAATCTAGAAGGAGGTGAAGGGAGGCACCATCAGATTTCTATTAAAAAAAAAAAAAAAAGAAAAAGTTGTAGTTGGGATGAACAGTAAGCGTGAAGATCCAGAAGCAGGATGCGTGAGCACTGTATTACAGAGCACTGGCACCAGGTCTACAACGAAGAGAAACAAGGTAGCTCCGCATACTTTTTTGTTGACAAACAGAATCCACATAAATTTTGTTTTTCAAAGTAAATAAAGTAAACATAAATAATACAAGAGTTTTCAGAATATATTTGGAAAAATCTCAGGAATTGTATCCTGAAATTTCAGAGAATAACATACTGTATTTCATTTTTTCTAATACATATAATTTTGGTATATTTTGACATGTTTAAAATTGAAATTTAGAGAAAACTTAATGTGTTGAGAAATATTATTTTGTAATTTTGTCAACATTTTTTCCTTCTCAGTTGTACAAAAGAAACAAAAAAGATAAGTCCTACATTTGATGACACTGTAGATTCTATGAAATTCAGTAGCCATGTAAGTTACTTAAAAAAATAGTGAAAATTAAGAAGTTAGAAAACTTTTGCATCCTTAGTAGAAGGCAAGTGTTCTCAATCTCTAGGAATGAAAGAAACAAGAACAAAAATAACAGTTTTAAATTTAAAAGATGATAAGATAACACAAACCAAGATAAAAAGGGGGATGGGAGAGAAAAAAGGATCATACAAAAACCATATTTTGTTTTGAGAATTAAATGCTGCTTTCGCAAATGTAAGAATTGGAATGCCTTTAGAATAATGATGATATATAAAGGGGTCAATCCAAAAACAGGATATATCATAAAAATATATACACACAACATAGGAACACCTAAATATATAAAGCAGTTATTAATAGACATAAGGGGAGAAGTATATGATAATATAAGAATAGTATGAGATTGTAGTATCATACTCACATCAATGGGTAGATCATCCAGAGAGAAAATTAATATGGAAATAATGGTAGAATAGATCAATTTAATAAGCAATTTTAGAACAATTCATCCCAAAACTGTAGAATGCACACTTCTTTCAAGAGCACATGGATCACATACATCACATATTAGGCCACAAACTGGCCTAATCAATTAAAAAAATTGAAATCATACCAATCATCTTTTTTGACCCCAATATCATGAAACTAGAAATAAATTACAGTAAGAAAACTTGAAATAAATACAAATATGTGGAACTAAACAACATGCTACTAAACAACAGATGAATCAAAGAGGAAATCAAGAAATCAAAATCTTGAAACAAATAAAACTGAAAACACAACTTTTCATAATTTATGGGATACAGAAAATCAGTTATAAAAGGGAAGTTTAGTGATTATATTAGCCTAACTCAAGAAACAAGAAAAACCCCAAATATGTAATCTAATTCTAACATGAAGAGACTAGAAACAACAAATAAAACCCAAAATAAACAGAAGAAAGAAAATAGTTAAGATCAGAGCCAAAATAAACAAAATAAACAAAATTTAAAAACAATAGAATACATCAATAAAACTGAGATGGTTCTTTGAAAAGATAAACAAAATAGACAAACTTTTAGCCAAACTCTTCAAGAAAGAAGAGAACGCAAATAGTCATAAGGGAAAAAAGCTAAACTGTCAATCCAAAAATACGAAAAATTATTAAAGAATGCTATGAATAATTATATGCCAACAAATTCAACAATCTAAAAGAAATGGATACATTTCTAAAAGTATGTAACCTTTGAAGACTCAACCAGAAAGAAATACAGAATCTCAGCAGTAATAAAATAAAAGCAATATTTAAAAACTCCCAACAAAGAAAGTCCAGGACCAGATGTCTTCACAGGTGAATTCTATCAATCATTCAACAAATTTATACCAATCCTTCTTAAAGTATTTCAAAAAATTGAAGAGGAAGGAACACTTTCAAACTCATTTGATGAGGCCAAAATTACCCTGAATCCCAAATCAGATTAAGACATAAAAAATAAATAAATAAATAAAAAAGCCAATATTCTTGGTGAAATTAAATATAAATGATAATTCTTCAGAAACAAAGTTGAACACAGCACAGTAAATAATCTGAACCCACAGCTCAGGCGAGTAAAACATAAAGAAGTCTTCATATTTCTATAAATAAATTTTATTTAAAACTGGATACCCCATGTGTTAGCCATGGAGGTGTGCAACCCAGATTTCCTCTCAAGAAAGCATATACCATGTGTAATGCGATTAGCTAACAGCCTCCAGCTGCAGCCTCATTGAGATTTGCTGCTACATTCATGCCGATGCTGTTTGCCTGGGGCTGTTGTCAGCCAGTAACGGAACCCATGAGGGTACAACGGGCTGTCCATTTTTGTGCAATGCAAGACTTCTCTTAACACAACCTTTGCACTAGAGCCTATTCAGATGGCTGTGCATTTCTCAGCACTGCACTGTAGTCAGAAGCTCTTAGTACCCAATCCTTCTCCCTCTTTTCACTCTTTTCATAGATGTCACACCAACATCACCTTTAAAGTCTGTTTTCACCACTTTTGCACCTCTTTTTCTTATCTTTTGTTAGCACTCCCCACAATTCATTTTTTGTGTCCATCTTAGTGTCTACTCCATATCTGTCTAAAACTGATACTACTATTTTTTCTTAGTAGGGAATCTTCACAATTCAGGGTACATTTAATTGTTCCACAATATTCTCAGCACCACCACATCTAAGTTTCAGTAATTTTATGAAACATTATGACATTATAATGGATGGGGAGGGAATTTGTGAAATACCTTTTCCCTGGCTATCATCAGATTACTTCAGGCCTTTGTTCATATATTTAGTACCATCTAATGTTTGAACAGTCAAACCTACATACCAGTATCAACTTTGGAGATAAAAGAGTCTTTTTTTTATACTCTGTCAATTGTTATGATCTTCTTTCCACTTTATGAATGTACTGCAGGGTCCCTTCATCATGACTATAAGACAACTTCAGATTTAGCAGCTTTTATAACTAATATCTGTACCTACAAAGGAGCATAGAAAATGACCACTTCCCTAGATCATTCCAAGTGTATATGGTGAGCTCATTCTATAAGATTTGAATCTCCTATCATGTCAAAAAGGAGTCAGAGACATCTCTTTGATTATCAAAATATTCTTACCTAAGGGGCTAATATGGGTGGGGAAATAGTCAGAACAGAAGGCTTTTTCTTATTACTCAATACACACCAACATCTGAATTTCTCATTTCTTGTATGAGCTCACAAGGGTTATCATACAATACCTCAGTCTGTATTGTTTAAATAACAGAAATTTATTTTCTTAAAATTCTGAAGGCTAGAAGTCTGAGATCAAGGTGTCTGTAATGGTGCTTTCTTCTGGAGGCCTGAGACACAGATAGCTAATAGACAAGTATCTTCTCTCTATGCCTTTATATGGTCTTCTCTTTATGTCTGTGTCCTAATCTCCTCTTCTTATAAAGAAACCAGTCTTATTATATAATTTCCCACCCATATGACCTTATTTTAGTTTAATTACTTTTTAAAGTACTTATTTCAAATGCAGTCACATTCTGACATACAGAGGTTAAGACTCAAAATATGAATATAACAGTACACAATTCAGCCCCTAATACTTCACTTCAACATTGTTCTCTTCCCATCTAGCCTGAAAGATCTTTCCTTAGTTGGGGGATGGGGTGGTATAGGAGCATTTTTATAATCACATATTTTTCAATAATTATTGCTTGACCAAAACAATCTGTCTTAAAAATTAAAAGCTGAGAATGTTTTCTTTACTCACTCATGTGTTTTCTACTCCATCAATCTTTATCTAAGAGCAATATGTTTTTAGTGCCATCTTTTTGTTTTTCTCTTTCAGAAAAGACAGTTCAAAGGGTAGGAAGAAATGATGAAAAAGAGAAACAAATCAGTTAATACTTCATAATAATATCCCAAAACTAAAGTATAACATTTTAGTCATTGTGTATTTTAAATTTGAATGTTTTATTATGTTAATTCAAACATAAAAATCACCATAATCTAAAACTTTAGAATTAACATATTAGCCTCTGTTATTTGCTCCTTTTGATGAAAATCATGTCTGACAAACTTGTCACAAAATTGTTTTTGTTGCTCTATGTTCTAGTCATAAATTGCCTTTATATTTAGTATAGTTGGAAAGGTGATTGACATTACTTCAATAAGTAAAACCTTGTTCAGTTTTAATATATGTTTCTTTCTCTTTTTTTTTCACACCTTCAGAAATTTCTACTTTCCTAGGTGTGTATTCACAGCTACACATAGTAAATCTGTAATAGTTCCCCAGTTTCTGAAGTACCAAAAGGATTCTCAGTAACAAAAGAAGTACAGGGTCAAAATTAGAATGAATTAATCTCCCAGTAGTTATTATAGAGATCATTAGCAAGTTACATTAGTAACTATGTTTGAATGCAAACCACAGATAACTAAATTTTATTATCAACCTATATTCTACATTTTTTATATAAAAATATTATTGATTTAAAATGTGAACAAAGTTATTATTATATAATTTAAAAGATTAAGTTAGGCATTAGGAATTGTGAATTATCACCTCAGAGTTGTCAATAATTTTATGACCTTGAATTCTTCTGTATAACCTTCTCAAATCCAATTTTCACATCTAAAAAACAAAAATACTCAAAAAAATGACCCACTTGTTAATTTACAGTTCTCAAATGTGACTCTTATAGGCACCTAAAATATTTATGCTACTCACTCATTTGGAGACAAAACCGCTATTGCTATACAGGTTTTGCAAATAAAACTCACCCTTTTGCAAATTAAATTCACCCTTTTGCAGATTGAATTCACCCTTTTCTAAATCAAGTACTTCTACATATATATTATATTTAAAAGAAACATTAAATACTGTTAACTACACAGTAAAAAATAAAAAACTCATACATACATAATTTAACGTATGTCGGTTCTCCTGTAGTACTTTGTTTTTGTTTTCATCAGACAACTGTGCGCAGAGTTGATATGGAAACGTTACCTAAAAACTAAACATATTAAGATTCCCTTTTTCTGTTAATATGGGAATGTTGTTCAATCATTATAAATAATCCTATAATATTATACAACAAAAGTATTATATCTGAAGTGTGCTCCTAGGATTTCAGTTGGTCATCTCCATATATATATATAGTTTTAAATATTTAGAATCAAAAACTTGTGCTTGAATAGAATATGTTTGACTGTCTGATTGTGTAATACTTAGGCACATGTATTATAAATAGTGTTATTCTGTGGTAAATATGCATATTAAAGATTCAAAACGCTAATAATTTCATTTTTAAAACTTTTTCATTTTAAAGGGCTACAATGAATACATCTTCTGAATCAAGTTCTGAAAGCCCAGTTAAAACACATTCAGGCAGACAAATGCAAATCAACTCACCAGAATCATCAAGTACAAGTTCAAGCCGTCCTGTTGTTCCATGAAATCATCTGCATACATACAACCGTGTAAGTTTTGATAAAAAAACATCCTAATAAACTGCTACAATGATGGTAAAACCATCAATGAATCGGCGGAAATCGCTGGCATAAATAAAAATACGGCAAAGTCCATTATCAAGCAATACAACAAAAATTGTGGGTTGCTAGAAAAAAAGCGTGGTAGTAATCGGCCTCTTCAATTAACTCCGGCGATATTAAGCAAAATTGAGCAAATAATGGAAGAAAATCCTTCCATAACTTTAAAAAAGATTACTCAAAAATTTTTAGAAGCAGAACATACACAATTAAACATTAGTCCCATTAGGAATGCATTGAAACGGCTGCGGATTACATTAAAATGTGCTTCAATAGAAGTTGGTCGTCATAATTCTCAAAGAACAATTGAGGAGCGCTAAGTATGTGCGATAGAATTTTCTCACAATGCCCCCTGGAAGAGCGACAAAGCATAACATTTATTGATGAGTCGGGGTTCAATTATTATCTTCGGTGGACAAAAGCACGATCGAGAGTTAACACGCCAGCTCACATGACAGTGCCAACGGCTAGAGGACAAAATGTTTTATTAACTGCGGCAATTAATATATGGGGAATGGTATGGCATGAAGTAATTCAGCAGTCTACAGTCAGCTCCAATATTTTCTGTGATTTTCTTCGAAGATTATTTCAAAAATTGGAAGACAATAATCTGGACAAAGTTTGGTTGATTTGGGACAACCCAAGTATCCATAAGACGCAGTAAGTGCGTGATCTTGTTGGACAGACAAGGCACACTTTAGTTGTTTTACCAGCATATTCTCCAATGCTGAACCCTATCGAGAAAGTTTTTTCCAAAATCAAGTTTAGTGCAAGAAATATGTTAGCTGATCCTTTAAATCAGCAAAATTTAGTAGATGTAATTAATAATTCTGTTGGAACCATTACTACAAATTGTTATAATTATTATATGAATATGTATGTTAAGTTACCTGCTGCTGCTGAAGGAGAACCGTTATAGATTAGGTTATATGTGGTACACATATGTACATATAATCCAGTATATGAACAGTCCTCCTTGAATTATTATTACACAGCGTTCATACATATCTTCGTCTCCATATGTAATTATGAAATTGTATGAATTATAATAAATTTTTTGATTTCTAACTATGTAGTTAGCTTTGTTCGATGTTTTTTTTTAATATAATATATATGTAAAAGTACTTGATTTGCAAAAGGGTGAATTTTATTTGCAAAAGGGTGGATTTTATTTGCAAAAGGGTGGATTCAATTTGCAAAAGGGTGAATTTAATTTGCAAAGCCTAACTAAATCTTAATCTTTTCTACAGATTTTATTGATCATATTATCTTCAATTCTTGATCACCAATTTCATTATTCTTGTCTCTTATAGATTAGATAAGGGTTCCTTTATTGCTTATATTCTTATATTCATTTACATTCATTTAGTAAGGGTTAGCTACGTGCCCAGTGCTATGTGAGAAAGATTTTGAAATATATAAAAGTTTGCCTTTGTGTAAGTTACAATATACTACTTGGGGAAATAAATGTAAGAAAAAAAAAACCAAAAACTTCTGTTGGGAGGTATGTAAACCAGTGGGAAAAATAAACCTACCTACCAGTTGTTAAATATATAATAACACATGAATCTAAAATCAAGGGCAATAAAATTTGATGAAGATATATATTTACTATCAAAATAACTGAACCAATTTTTGAACTCTTCTCAGAAAAAAAAAAAAAAATATATATATATATATATATATATAGTATTATATAATGCAGGGCAACTTGAAAGCATTTTTTAAAATTATTTAAAACCAGGGATGCTGGGATGGCTCAGCAGGTTAAGTGCTCATCTTGCAGCTTTGGGGTCTGAGGATTGATTCCTGGTCCTGGTCCATGAAGACACATATGCTGAACTGGGATGTGTTTCCCATGTGGGAGGCCCCCAGTTAGGTTCTTACTGGGGCAAGCTTCCCATGTGAGAGGCCCATGGTTCGGCCCCTAGCTCGAGGGGGCATGTGTCTCATGCAGGAGGCCCCCTGCCTGGGTCCCATCCTGTACAGCCCCTGCCCACCTGTGTGGAATGAAACTATGCTAAAAACTGATTAAGGGCAACTATGGAGACTGCTCTGGGTCCTCCCCTTACTCTCTGTCTGTCCCTGTCTCTGTCTGTCTCTCTGTCAAAACAATAAAACAAATCATTTAAGAAAACTAACTGATCAGAAGGTTGAACAGAGGTTATAAAGAAAATTTTCAAAATCAAGTTAGAAAAAGACATTAGTCTCAGTAAGAATATTTACTTTGGGGAAGCGGGGATGGCTCAGTGGGTTAAGCGCTCACTTTTCAGTGCCGGGGACCAAGGGTCGAATCCTGGCCCCGTGCGGACCCATGTGCTGAACTGGAGAGTGACCCCAGTTCCGTTCTCTCTCTCTCTCTCTCTCTCTGTCAAAAACAATAAAAAAAAAAAAAGAATATTTACTTTGATAGTAGTTTTTTGTTTTTTGTTTTTTTAGCATTTATTGGACAGATACTTTAGGCTATATTGGTAGAAAAGCATTCGTCAAAGTGATGGAATTATCTGCATAGCTTGTCTAAATAGTTCTATGGAAGGTCACAAAAAATATACATACAAAAGAAAAACTATAAAGACAATAACAAAAATATGTACTTGAAATTACAGACACTTTACTGTAATCTCCCAAAAAGTATTAAATTAGATATATTGATTCTCTTTGATTACTATCTTATTAATCTTTGCAGAAAATTAGATATATAATCAATAAAATACATAGGAGAAAATTCACCTAAAATTGGCGGCAAAGTTTGTTACTGAGATCATAATTCTAGGCTATTATTTTTTTCACAAAATGTCAGCTTTCAATGAAATCCAGCAGAGAAAACACACGTGCCTAAGGTAGTGGAATATTTTTCACCTTTACAGACATGGAAATTGAATCAGTTTTACTCACAACCTATTGTTTATAGCAGCTATCATAAATTTTAAAGGTTCAAGAATTCACTTTTCAAATGAAATAATAGCCATTCTACTGAAATTCCTCAATATGTCCCCAAAGAAAACACTGTGTTCTACATTTCCTATGATCATCTTATGTATATGATTTTCTTGATATGAGAAGCAGAGAACCTTTGCTCTACTAAAAATAAATACTGCTTTACTTCTCAAAGGTTGAGCTTGCTTTTCAAGACACTGTAATGTAGGAGACACAGGTTCTGCCTACAAATCTATGAGGAAAAATAAATACCGTAGTTGTGTCACACTTTAACACTCAGAGGAAGAAGAACAGAAGTTTGGAGAGCAAGACATTTTTTCAGAGGTAAACAAGGGATTTATTCATGAAATAAGAAAGCACTAAGCCATGTTTCATAGAAAATGAATGAACCAGAGATAATTTTTCCTCTAATAATGGTATTGTGGGCTTTGTCTGGGAGAGTGTACAGCGGACTAAATGACAAGATAGAAAGTAAGACAGGCAGAGGAGAGCAAGATGGCGGCATGAGAGGAGAACCCAGACACCTACCTGGGAAGGGACTTACGAACAAAAAGGAACCCACAGGGGAAACCCTGAGAAGCACCCTCAACTGAGAGAACCACACAATGCAGAACAACACACAAAGGTTAGAGGAAAAAGGGGAGAGCGGGAGAGGGAGGGAGAAGGAGCAGTTTGGGGACAGGA
>PVKE010026011.1:0-22623 GCA_004027555.1 Craseonycteris thonglongyai | reverse complement strand
CTCATCCTTTCCTCTAGCTGGTCAGCCCTGTTTCCTATGCTGGTCAGTTCTTTTTTCAGCTCTCCCATGATGCCTTTCATTTCAAGGAGTTCCTTTTGGTTCTGCTCTAGCTTCTCAATTTTGTTGGTAAAGTACTCATTTTGCTCAGAAAATTTCTTGTTGAGGTCATTTAACTGTGTCTGGGTACTTTGCCAGCATTCAGTGAGCTCTCTGAGTGTCTTGATTAATGCAGCCCTGAATTCTGTTTCACTTAGATTTGATTCCAAGTGTGCAAGGTCCTTTACTAAAGACTGCCCCTGATCTTCTGGAGGGGCTTTGGATTCTGTGCTGTGCATTGTGTTTGATGTGATTCTTTTTGCTTTAGGCATGAGTCTGTTTTCCCTCTGGGGGTTTGCCTATCAGATGGGCTTCTCTTTATTTTTTCCTTTGGACTCAGTTGTGGGAGAAGGCGATTTTGGGAGAGGGTTGGGGGAAGCAGACAGTTTCTGTGTCCTGGGGTACTTCAGGTTGCTGTCTTAGCTGTTAGATAGCAGGGTAGTAAAGGTGTGGCCAGGGGTGGGGGCATGTGAGTAGGAGCTAGGGTGGGCCTGAGACACAATAGCAGATTCCTCTTTCAGCAGGGGGGCTGGTGGTTCAGTGGGGGCGGGGTGCAGGAGCTCTGGTCTTTCCTCCTCCTGGCTGCCCCTCCTTCAATTGTATCTGTAAGGCACGCCCGCAGGGCAGCACTTGGATGGGCTGGGGCTTGGCAGTGGCCCCGGTCGGCCGCGCCGTCCCACGCACAGGCAATGACACCGCGGAGACCCGGCAGGCAGCCTAGTTGCGGATGCGGTCCGCAACGCCCCAGAGTGGGCGGGATGCCAAAAGCCCAGCTGCGCGCTCGAGAGCAGGCAGCAGTGCTGCTGCGGCCCAGTGGGTAGGGCGCCGAAGCCGGTCCCGCGAGCAGGCAGCGGTGCTGCGGCGGCCTGGCAAGCAGGGTGCCAAAAGCCCTGTAGCGCACCGGCGATCAGGCAGCGGCGCTGCGGGGCGGCCCGGTTGGCGGGGCACCGAAAGCCCGGTGCGCACACGCAGTGATGCGCAGCGGCCCAGTGGGCGGGGCGCCAAGAGCCCCGCCGCGCACTTCCGCGCAGGCAGAGTCACTTCTGCGCAGGCAGAGTCACAGCAGCGGCCTGGTGAGCGGGGCACCAAAGGCCCAACTGCGCGCTGGCAAGCAAGCAGTGGTGTCGCTGCGGCCCGGTGGGCGGGGCGCCAAAAGCCCAGTTGCACGCTGGTAGCCTCGCCGCGGAGGCCCTGTGGGTGGGGCGCCGAAAGCCCTGCGCGCACAGGCCGTAGCTTGCGCGGCAGTCGCTCTAAGCTCCCGGCTCTGTCGAGACCGCCGGATTCACTCCAAGCACGTCCAATGCAGCTATGCCCACTCAAGCCCCAGCCCTCACTCCAAGAGCCCTGTCCTCAGAAGGCGCTCCCTCACAGTCATTCTCCTCCGTAAATCAGGGGTGCTGAGCCGTTGCGGGCTGGTGCCCTGCTCTCACCCCGCCCGCTGGGAAGTGTAGCCGCCCTGCTCCACAGTCCCTGTTCCACTTTAGGCTCTGTGGATCTGATTAGGGCACTGTATGCTGTCCCTTGAGTTCAGATGTTAAATTGTCCACAGTCATGTGGGGCTTCCACGCTCCCTAGGTCTCGGCTTCCAGCCCGCCCTCGATCCAGCTCCACTTTGACCGTAGTCCCCCAATCCCCCTTTGTTTTTGCCAGCCCCGGGCCACGCTCCGAGTCTCTGTCCCCGAACCGCTGCTTCCCTTTTCCTCTCCCGCTCTCCCCTTTTTTCTCTAACCTTTGTGTGTTGTTCCGTGTTGTGTGGTTCTCTTAGTTGAGGTTGCTTCTCAGGGTTTCCCCTGTGGATTCCCCTCTGTTCACAAGGCCCTTCCCAGTCAGTTATCGGCGTTCTCCTCTCATGCCGCCATCTTGGATCTCCCCCCTGACCTTCATTTCTTGATTCCCCACTTGATAGCCAAAGGTAGGTTCTTTGTCTTAATCAGAACATTATTTGGACCTCTGCCTGAATCAAAGCTTCCCAAATCTGGCTTTGTTTTTATGGCTGGATGTTGGCCTATCAGTGACTGATGTGGTTGGCTACCAGGAAGCAAAACCTGAGCCATAGGGGGCTTCTGCAGTAAAGGCACTTGATTAACTCAGGGAACAAAAGATTCACAGTCCAGGGCTAGACTGGCAACTTACTAATATTCCTCAAGACATCACATCTTTCTGCTCCATAGTGCTCATCTGGTTTTTCAGTCTTGTGTCACCTCAATAGCACAAAGTGGCTCCACTCCTCCCCTTCCTGCTCTTGACATTGACATGAGAACACAAATCTTTCCCACAAGCACCCCAGCCAACTCCTCTTAAATTGTATTGGCCAGGACTGGGTCACATATCCCCAAACCAGGGCTCAGCCCACATTCCCGGATGTCCACACACGAGTGCCACTGGCAAGAGAAGAGGAGAGACCCCTGGTGAGAAGGTTCCAGCTTGTTGAGCCAAGTCGGTCACATCCAGCACTACTCTGAGACAGCCCTTGATCAGAATCATAGCATTGGTAACCATGTTATCCCTGTAGAAAGTGAAAATAGTTTTAGAATAATCTCTTTGCAGAGCCACTTCTGGAAAATTCCTTTGGCCAAATGTGGGGCTTGCCTCTGTTTTAAAAATGCCCCTCCCCACGCAAGGGGACCCCCATGAGAGGGCCTGTTCTGCAAAGACCGGGGCTCCCTCAGGACAGTGGACTTCATCATGACCTGAAGGGAGGATCTGGCGGGAGCCGGTGTCCTGAGCATCACTGTGGGTGAGCGACACAGAGAAACTGAGCTGTCGCCATAGAAACCCCAAGGACTGGGGCTTCTGGTGTCCCCACAGAAAGCATGCTCTGTGGCACCCCCCAGGTGTTGGAACCAGCCAACACAAAGGAAAGAAACTCGAAGGTATGGCGGTGAAGTTTGAGAAAAACAAAGAAGACAAAGCTGGGGTTCAGGAGGTCTGCTGCCTTTCTTAGCAACAGCAGCAGCAGCGTTTATTGAAATCACAATCTTAATATACTAGAGGCAAGCAAGTTCAAGGATGTCTATGACACATACCATTAAACTCCCACAGCCACCTGGAGAAAATAACAAGTTCTCAGCGAATTCCAACCAGCTCCCTGTTTAGGTCTCATCTATGGCCTTGTAACTTTTACAAGAACACCCTGTCTTATGCACGTATTCCTCAGAGGTTACTATAGGACGCCTTTGTCCCTTTATTCCCTTTTATGGGAACAAGAACAGCAGCATGTAGCTCACAGACGGGAAACAGGCAGGCTTAGCCCACCCTTGCCTCCACATCCCTTTACCACATGCCACTTGGCTTCCCACAGTTCCCTCTTTTTAATTTAAACACGATGCATATTTAGAGGCTTGTTTTTATCCTGATGTAATTGTAGTAATTTGATATCAGTGGCCAATTTCATACTTGTACGGCAAAACAAACGAATTAAACAGGGAACCAATAATAAAAGAATACATATTAATACAGCAATAACACACAATGCAATCAATCCTTTTATAGCCTTATCCATATTGGGAAAATTATTATGTAATTTAAATATTATATCTTGAGCTGTTTTAGCTATATCAATATTTAAATGTGGAGCATTAACTAAATTTTGTATTTTGGCATGTAATCTACGAAGATCCAAAGAAGTATTTTTATGATGCCAAACACCCATTAAATGATTTTTTACTCTATCCCAAGTTGTTTCTGTTTCATTAGATTCTTTTGGTGTAATACATAACCATTTATAACCTGCATGGCACTGCAGACTGCTATGAAGGGTCAAAGATGTTAATTTATCTCCCAGCAACTGCACTGTATCATACAGGGCATTTATTCTAATTTCTATTTTTTGATCCCAATTTTCTTGGGTCTGCAAAGCTATGGTAACATTGTAAGCTAATGAATTAACATAATCAGCTGTTTGAATAGACGTTGTCAATGATATAGCAGATGCAGTAGTTGATGCTATTAAAGCAACCAAGGCAGTAATGCCAGCTATTAATAATCCTACAAATCTTTTGGCTCGATCTAAAACTTTTTCAAGTTCTCTTAATACCTGTAAGCCTGTATCATCATACCAATCTGATGTTGTATTTACCGGAATCATCACGAAAACAGGCTGTTTTAAAACTAAAACCTTTTCTACAGATCCATTTATACAATTAGATAAAGAACAATTAACACATGAAATTTGATAAGAATTATTTCTAGTAATAACAAAAGGACCAGTTAACAGAGCATATGAAGTGGGCACACATGCTCTAACAGTTACATTCCAACTACTCCCTGTACCCATAAAATGTCCATTAATAACAGTAGAATTTTCCATAGAGACAGTAATATAGTCCATAGCAGCTACAAGCTTCCATATTTCTCTTTGAAAAGTAGTATTATCCAGAGTCCAAAATCCAGCAACTAAATTCTTAGGAACATATGAAGGAGGGCCGATAGTCTCAGTCCAGTCACACAACATTCGATTTCCATCCAACAGCCGACATGTGGTGACATTGGCATGACAATTCCTCCATGGGATCTCTGAATATTTCGTGGGTGGTTTTCCACAGGACTTTATAACTTGAGCATAACTACCAGGTCCTTGGGTAGCATTTCCTTTGATATAAACTAAATCCAATCCCCAAGTAATTCCAGTTCCAGTAGGTTTGGTAGCATCATCACTCCTACCAACTGGGATACAATATTTCTCAGAAACATTCTTAGAAAAACAAAGAGGAAATTCATTAATTAATCCACTGTAATTAAAATTGTCAATCCAACTTGGAGCAATATGATCAGCAGACATTAACCCCAGAATTTTAGTATCATTAACATAAACAGGTATATTTTTTCCAATCCAGTCTGCTGGATGAAGTAGAGGTGGGTTAGGCATATAAGCCCAATAAACCTTAGCTTGAACTGGAGCAGACAAAAGGGCCATTATAGCCAGGAATAGGTTAACAGCATTAAAACTCTGATTAGTTTTTAGAATCATTTCTTTAGACTGCAAATTCAGCTTCTGAATCTGAGCCATGGTGGGCAGCAACACTTTCTTTTTCTGCCTCCTTCGTTTTTTCTTGACTTCTGTGACCTGCATTCGGTCTAATTTTTGATGCAGTCGAGCGGCCTGACTTTTCGGCATGTCGGACGCACCGCTCTGGTAACCAGCGAGGGGATTCGTCTCCTGTGGGAAAAACACAAACATAACCTCGACCCCACATTAGCACTGGATCTGGTCCGGACCACACACCTGACAACGGATCTTTCCAGTATACTTCAGGTAATGGAGATCTAGCATTTTTTCTCCAGAACCGCTGAGCCGCTGAAAGTCCATGGTTATCAATTTGTAAAAAATTTAAAATGAAAAGAGTATGATTAATCTGATTAATAGGAGTAGAGGGATAGTACTCCCCCTTTTTAATTTTAAACAAATGAGTTTTGAGAGTACGATGAGCACGCTCAACAATACCCTGTCTTTGAGGATTGTATGTAATTTTATGTTTTAATGTAATTTGAAAAGTATGACAAAATTGAAGAAAGGCTGTACTAGTATAAGCAGGACCATTATCTGTTTTTATTATGGAAGGAATGCCTAAAACAGAAAAACAATATAAAAGATGAGTAACGCAATCTTTAGCGGCTTCTCCGGTTCTAGGAGATGTTAAAATAAAATTAGAATAAGTGTCAATGACAACATGAACATATTTTAGGCGACCAAATTCTGGAATGTGAGTAATGTCCATTTGCCATAAGGCATTAGGTTTTAATCCACGAGGATTGACATCATAATGAGGAACAGGCAGGGACATTGGGCATGTAGTACACTGCCGAACAATTTGCCGTGCAGCCTCACGTGGAATCTTAAACTGTAAACGAAGAGTGTTAGCATTTTGATGATGAATAGCATGAGATTATTGAGCTAGAGTTGTGGCAGAAACAGAAAAAACTTGAGTTAATTGATCAGCCATATTATTACCAAAAGATAAATACCCAGGAAGAGGAGAATGTGCTCGAATGTGTCCAATATAGCATGGAGATCTTCGAGAGCGCAGCAGATGTTGAATATCCTGAAATAAGCGGTGAACAATTGAATTAACAGTAGCAATAAATGGCACAGTTCCCAGTAAGTTAAGGGAAAAAACGATAAATTGGCTATCGGAGTAAATGTTAAGAGGTTGAGAATATTTAGATAATACATAATAAACAGTGTACAACTCCACTTGTTGTGCCTATGTACAAGGCGTCCTCCACTTGTGGGAAAATTGTTGAGAATATGCAGCCGCACATCCAGTCGAGGAGCCATCTGTAAATACTACAAGAGCATCAGAAATAGGGGTTTGTTGAACAACTGAAGGAAATAAAAAAGGATGAAGCTTGGCAAATTGTAATAATTTATGATTAGGATAATGATGATGAATTTGTCCCCGATAATGAGCACACGCCAGAGGAATTTCATCAGTCATGTTAAATAACCATTCAAGCTGAGCAGCAGTATAAGGAACTACTATATATGAGGGGTCTTGTCCTAGATATAGAATACTAGCCTTTTTGCCCACCTGAATAAGTTCTGCAACCAAGACATAGTATGGCATCAGAGCCTTTTTTGGTGAAACATGTAGATGTAACCATTGTAAAATCCCTTCCTGAAATAACACTCCTGTAGGAGTATGGCTGGTAGCAATGATGATTAACGACCAAGGTTTGGAAGTGTCACAATATTGCAATTGTGCTTCAGTTACTGCAGCTTCAACCAGCTTTAAAGCTTGAGATGCCTCTGAGGTCATTTGGCGAAGGGAGTTAGGATCAGAATCTCCTTTTAAGATATCAAATAATGATTTTAAATCACCTGTTGTCAATTTTAGTGAAGAACGAAGCCAATTAATATTTCCCAGCAAAGACTGAAAATCATTAAGTGTTTTCCAATTTTGTATTGATATTTGTACCCTCTGAGGCTTAAAGGATTTAGGGAGCAAAGTAAATCCCAAATAACTATAAGGAGGGGCATGTTGAATTTTTTTTGCTGCAATTTGTAATCCAGATTTTACTAGGTTAGTCTGTATATAAATAAAAGTATCATGAACATATTGTTCTTGACAATGGGCAATAAGAATATCATCCATGTAATGAATAATATAGGCTTCTCGAAATTTACTTCGAGTTTCGTGAATAGCCCGTTGCACAAATTTCTGACAGAGAGTTGGACTATTTGCCATTCCTTAGGGCAAAACAAGCCAACGGTAACGCCGCATTGGTTCCTTTAGGTTGACAGAAGGCACACTAAAAGCGAATCATTGACAATCATCAGGATGTAAAGGAATAGTGTAAAAGCAATCTTTTAAATCAATGAGAATTTTATCGGTATTATCGGGAATACCCATAGGTGAAGGGAGACCTGGTTGCAACGCTCCCATTATGAGCATCGTAGCATTTACCCTTCGTAAATCTTGTAAAAGTCTCCATTTTTCAGATTTTTTTTTTTTTTATCACAAAAATAGGTGAATTCCAAGGAGAATTAGAGGGAGTAATGTGGCCAGCATCTAATTGTTTCTGCACCAACTGCATAGCTGCTTGAATTTTTTCTTGAGTTAAGGGCCACTGATCCACCCATACAGGTTTATCATTATGCCATTGAATTTTATCAGCATGGATGGCAGGACAATCAGTAACCCTTCCTAAAAATAACCTAGCCCATGTCGATTTAGTTTGGGCTCTGGTTGCAAAGGGTGCAAAGGACCTTGATGATATTTTCCTAAGCCTTGCCCTGGCAATAGCTGCTGATCAAGCAATTGATGCGTTACAGCAGCACTAGCACTATATAAATACACCCCCATTTGTTCCATCAAATCTCTTTCCCACAGATTAACAGGCAAATGCTCAACCACATAAGGTTGAAATGTTCCCGAATGCCCTTCTCCATCTTTCCATTTTAAAACTCGGGCACTTTGTTTAGGAGAATTAGTATATCCTATGCCCTGTAAATGTGTCATAGTTTCCTGAAGAGGCCAACTTGTAGGCCAATGTCTACTAGCTATAACAGACACATCAGCTCCTGTATCTAATAATCCAGGAAAACTTTTTTTTTCTATCCAAATTCTTAATTCAGGTAGTTTTTGCTGAATAGTTTGTACCCAATAAGCATCAGAGGATCCAAACCCTCATGTCCCTCTTCCCTGAATAGTTTGACTTTGATTGTTAGTCTGATAATAAGGAAGCAACAACAATTGAGCAATTCTCATCCCAGCAGGAATGACAAAAATGTGCAAAGGAGAAGACACCATGACTTTAATTTCACCAGTATAATTACTGTCTATGACCCCTGGCGATATTGTTAACCCTTTTATAGTCATTTCACTCTGTCCCAACAATAATCCTACTGTTCCTTTAGGTATTGGCCCACATATTCCAGTACCCAAAGCTTGTATTCCCATTTCAGGGGTTAGTACGACGTGGGAGGAGGAACAGAGGTCCAATCCTGCACTTCCTTTGGTTGCTCGCTGCAGCTCAGAAATGGGTTTGAAGTGCTGTTCTGAGGCAACATAGTTTGTACTGCCCTATAACATTGTTTTGGGGCCTGGGGCGGGCCCCTCCTCTCGTTTCCCTGCAGCGGTAAAGGATTGCCTTCTTTATCAGTAAGGGAACGGCAAACATTTGCCCAATGTTTTCCTCGTTTACAACGAGGACAAAGTCCAGGACTTTTTTTTGTGTTGTTTGGAGTATTATTTTGTTCATTAGCCATATTCTTATTGGAACAGTTTTTTGAAAAATGTCCCAATTGCCCACAAGTAAAACAGCTACCAGGAGGACCAGGCCGTTTAATATTATTGCATCCTCTCTGTTGTTGTTGGAATAGTATATCTTTTACTGTTTTTCCCTGCATTGCAGCAGCCATTGATAATCCTTGAACATACCCAATTCCAATATCAGCACAAAGACGTACATAATCAGATAATGAGGCCTTGTGTCAAAAAGGGCGCATAGCGGCCTGACAAACAGTATTAGCATTTTCAAAAGCCAGCTGCTTAACTAAAACCATTCCAGCCTCAGAATCTACTAACCTCCCTGCCGTCTGAAGCAAACGAGATACAAAATCTTGAAATGGCTCATCAGGCCCTTGATGAATTTTTGACAAATCTTCAGTCTTTTTTCCTGAACCAGGTACCTTTTTCCAAGTCCCTAAGGCAGCTGCTCTAATTTGCAGGTACGCTCCCTGTGGATATTGAGTCTGATCATATATACCTCTAAACTGACCTTCTCCCACAAGCATGTCATAAGTACCGTATTTTCCGGCGTATAAGACAACCGGGCGTGTAAGACGACCCCCTAATTTTACAGTTAAAACATAGGTTTAGGCCTATATTCGCTATATAAGACTACCCCCCACTTCCGAGGCTGTAGTCTTATACAGCGAATATAGGCCTAAACCTATGTTTTAACTGTAAAATTAGGGGGTCGTCTTACACGCCCGGTTGTCTTATACGCCGGAAAATACGTAACAGGAATACCCTGAGCCTGATTAATTTCTGCTGTTTTTTGACATAACTCTGCATATTCTGACTTTTATAATAAAAAATCTCCACCAGATAAACAAGCTCTCGCCAATTGTTTCCAATCATTAGGAGGCAATGCAGCCCCAGCCACGGCCTCCAATATAGCTTCAGTAAAAAGAGCATTAGGCCCATACTGTGCACAGGACTGTTTTAATTCTTTGAGTTGCTTAAATGGAATAGGCTCGTGCTCACACCACATATTTCCCTGATTATCTTGTCTCAATATCACCGGATACATAGAAAAACCAGTAATATCTTCTCCTCTTTGTATTGCCTGTTTAACAGATAACTGCAACGGGGAAATAAATATATGAGTCTAAAGGTCGAGTAGGCTCGCCAGCTGGTAGAGGCCGTGTATGGGGGTCAACAGCTACAGTAGCAATTAAAGAATGTTCAGGCATGGGTTTTATCATATTAGGCTCAGGAATAGGCGGAGGACCTGGCAAATAACGAAGTCCTGTACCCAGTGTAGATGATTTACAAGCCACCTTAGTACTCCCTGCAGCTTTTGCAACATCAGAGCTTGATTTATGACCATCAATTTGTGTTATATGGGTACGAACCAACTTAGCTAAGGAGGTTAACTCTTCTCTGACCTCCTTTAACTCTTTAAGAGCATCAACCTGACTTTGTTTTTCATTTGATAGATAAATACCTTCATCCTCATCATTATAATGAGCAGCCTGATCGTCTAAATCTTCCCAATCACTAGGGTCTAAATCACTAAAAGGATTTTTTTCATCAACCTGTTCCACATGAGCAACCAAAGGTTTACTAGAGATATATTCAGCTTGTGTTTCCATTACACCCGACTTAGGTAAAGAAGGATACAGCCGGGGCACTTTTTGTATCTTTTTTTCAGTAAAATCTGAGCTATTTTGAGAATTTGATCTCTGTGGTGGCAAAGTTTCATTAACAATGTTAAAAGTTGTTGGCTGTGCGTATTCATGTTTAACAGGAGGGGGGGAATATTTGTAGGAGGTATGAGAGACAAAGAACGAGATCTTTCGTACAAGCATGTCGCTTTCTCCCATTTTTGAAATTCAGAGTCAGATGTCAAACAGTCTTTAATTAATGACCAAATAGAAAAAGTATTAATTGGAACCTTAGTAGGATCATGAGCTGAATAATAGTTCCTAATCTGGATTCCTATTTTTTTTCCAGACTTCATAATTAATAGTCCCCTCAGTAGGAAACCAAGGACAAACAAGCTGCACAAACTGAAGGAATCGAGCAATTTGAGCCCTTTCAATTTTAGCTCCTCGATCCTTTAACATCATTTCTAAAGCCTGAATATATAGATCTTTATTAAGTACTAAATCTCTACTAGTTAATTGCCCCATTTTTCTTACTCCTAAATTAACTACTCATCCACGGTAAGAATTTGGTGCGCACCCTCTTACCGTTACGGCGACTTCTACCGTAGTCCAAGTGTCTTCGGGTCCCTGTTCGGGCGCCACAATGTCGGAACCAGCCAACACAAAGGAAAGAAACCCGAAGGTATGGCGGTGAAGTTTGAGAAAAACAAAGAAGACAAAGCTGGGGTTCAGGAGGTCTGCTGCCTTCCTTAGCAACAGCAGCAGCAGCATTTATTGAAATCACAATCTTAATATACTAGAGGCAAGCAAGCTCAAGGACGTCTATGACGCACACCATTAAACTCCCACAGCCACCTGGAGAAAATAACAAGTTCTCAGCGAATTCCAACCAGCTCCCTGTTTAGGTCTCATCTATGGCCTTGTAACTTTTACAAGAACACCCTGTCTTATGCACGTATTCCTCAGAGGTTACTATAGGACGCCTTTGTCCCTTTATTCCCTTTTATGGGAACAAGAACAGCAGCATGTAGCTCACAGACAGGAAACAGGCAGGTTTAGCCCACCCTTGCCTCCACATCCCTTTACCACATGCCACTTGGCTTCCCACACCCAGGCAGGGCCTGGCTGCTGACAGAAAGCTACTTCCTGTTTCCACTGTGTTCTCTCAAAGGCCTCAGGCGTTTCTTGATTTCCCAGATGAAACATTTTCCCATCACCAGCCCAGTGTCCACCCCTAGGCCAATGAATGAGAAGTAAAGGTGAGAAAGGGAAAGTAAAGCTTCTGTGCTTGAGGACATTCTATTAGAGAAAAGGGATGTGAATGAGTAACGGAAGTTGGAGGGGTTAAAATAATCTATAAGAAGGGTAATACAGAGTTAGAGGGAATCTGCACAAAGCGTCCTGCTGTGTGCCAAACGTGGGATGAGGGGACTGATAACTCCGTATCTAACATTAGTGACTTCTGTGATTTGAGGCAAGTAGCCTAATTTATCTGAGCCTCAGTTTTCTCATCTATAAAACAGATAATAATACCTTTCACTGACTGTGAAGATTACAGGTAATGTTAAAGCCTAAGGCATATGATATACTATTTTTTATCTTGAGAGTCAGTATAACATAACAGAAAGAGCACAAGCATTAGGGAAAGAGAGACACTGAAGTTGCATCCTATTCTGCTGCTTCCCCTCTCTGTGCATTGGCAGGTCACTAAACAAACATCTCTAAGAATCTGTAGATTGAATGAATGCTGTCCACCTTGCAAAGTGTTGTTAGTGTCTGCACTGTGGACTTGACCCAGAATAAGTTCTTAGTAAGTGGCACCTGTTGTCACTGTAAATATTATGCCCAATTTTGCATTAAAATGCAGTCAATTTTTTGCCCTGATCCTTGGTATCATTTACACCATTGTGCATAATAAAGTGCCTGGTACATATAATTGATGCTCCAAAAATGTAAACCAGGGTTGTCAAACTCAATTAAAACATGGGCCATTTGGTGCAACAGGCAAGATTCACACGGGCCACATCACATTCACAAACGTCGTCGGAACTGAGTCAGCACGTTTATACGCCCCCAGGCCCCCAGGAAAGGCACTGGGCCACGTATATTCGTCTTCAATAGTTAAAGGGTGTATATTCGTCTTCAGTAGTTAAAGGGTTAATGAGGGAATTGTGTATACGGTATTGCCTCGATCTCCCCTAAGTGCTATTTTCTTCATAACAATTTCTTCTATTTTCATTTTATTTGAGAGCATCGTCGGCCACAAAAAATTACCTCAGCCCTCGGGCCGCCAGTTTGACACCTCTGGTGTAAATGAACAAACAAACGAATGAATGAATGAATAGTTGTTGCATGCTCAACTTAACTAAAAGTATAAAATTCGTTCTGCTAACCTATAGGCCCTAGGAATCTCCAAGAGAAAGTTCTATTATTAACATTCAGCTATTCACCTATTCATTTCTTTATTCAACAACTTATTTAGCAGACATTTCTTGGACACCTATTATAAACCAGGCCCTGTTGTAGGCCATGGAGATATAGCACGAACCACATACCCCTGTTTTTATGATGTCTACATTTTAGGGGCAAAGAAAAACAATAGATGAATGAAAGATTTATCTTCAAAATGATTTTGGAGAGAGATAGGGAAAGCAAAGAGATGAGATGAGTACAGTGGAGTAGTCAGGGACATCCCAAGGTGATGATGTTTCAACGCAGACATAAGTGATGGGGCTGCCATGGGAATTTTCAAAGCAAGAGTATATCCCAGACAGAGGGAGCTGCAAGTACCAAGGCCCTGAGGCAGAAGCCAGCTTGGCTGGTTGAAGAACCAGGAAGAAGGTGTGTGGAGTGTGGGGGCAGCTGAAGTGGCAGCCTGGAGTCTAGGCAGGAGATGACAGGAGAGTGGCAGTGTAGATGGAGAGAAGATGCTCTGGGCATGTTGTAGAGACAGAGCTGATGACATCACAGGCAAGGTAGGAAGACCAGGGATTGCTGCTGGTTTGCTCTCTGCCAGGGAAGGAGTTGAAATTGAGAGGCCGTCTTTGAACAAGTGTGGCCGTTGAGTAGGAGGTTGGGTGGAAGGACCTGGAGCTTCAGGAAATTGTTCGGGTCAGAGAACATCTATAGGAAGATGGTTGGTAGAGCCAAGCTCTCTGCGTTCTCCCCCAAGAAAGGCTCTGGCCATGAAATGAGATGTCCTTTCAGCTCACGGTCTGTTTCAGCTCTGAGCTGGGAAAACTGACTTCCTCTCTGGAAGGTCTCTGACGCCTCCCCACACTGCACCACCACCCCCATATCCCGATAGTACCTCCCACAGCTGGGGCCAGGGGGAGACACCAAGGCACTTGCTTCAGGCACAAAACTGAAGGTGATACATAAACAAAAAACCCCTCAATAATCATCATAAATAGTATTTTAATGTCATTCTTTTAAATATCAAAATTAATGCAAAAAAAAATCCATGATGAGCAAAATATCAAAATGGTTAAATGAAGACAGGCCCTTTAACAACACTGAGCTATACTGAAGCCTGAGGCACAAGGGATAAAAAACAAACGTAATTCTGATCTTGTCTTTAGAAAGTGGGGTGCCTCACTCCCTCACCATAGTCCTGACCTCCACCCCCTCCCATGTTTTCCCCTTCAGGGAGGCCAGTAGCTGTTAACCCCTCTGTATACTGAAAGTAATTATTGCACTTAAAGAAATGCAAATTACTGGGCCCTCCCCCAGGCCAATGCAAACAGATGTCAGGGGTTAGGTCTGAGCATCTGTATTTTTAAAATTTCCCAGGTGATTGTACTGTGCAGCCAGGGCTGGGAATGCATCGTTGTGACTGACAGAGCCTGGTCAGCCATTTCTTCTCCAAAGGTTTCTGAGTAGACAAAAGAGGAAGCAAGTAATTATACTTGTATTCTTTTCTGCACAGACACTGGAGAAAAGCCAAAGTGCTAGGAATCTTTCGATCTGAGACTGACTGGTTCCTGCAGAGCCCCTTGCAGACACAGGCTGCTGGCTCGCCCTCGGCTGGCCCAGCCACTCACCCGGATAATCCTGAGTCCTGCTTCTTCTAATTCTGAGTCCTGCAGGTCACTGAGCATCACTGCCCTAAGACAGGCATTTGTGAGAAACAGATTCAACTCAAATGACATTCATCGTGCCAGGAACACGCTAAGGCCGCCAGGAGGCACCTATTGCTGCTATTATCATTTAACACCCACTTTTGTAACAGTGTGTTTGAGGTGAATGTGTGTGTCCCACTAGCTAAGTCACCATTTTCTGAGGATACATTTGGTTAAATGCATTTGGGTGGATTTACTGTGCTTTCTCTGGGAAGCTATGTTCATTTACTCAGTCAATAAATATTTATAATTTACATACTTTCAGCCAGTTGTTCTAGGCACTAGGGACAGGATGGTGGATAATAAAAGACCAAGCCCCGCCTCATAGTGTGTGTGGAGACAGATAATTAGTCAAAGAACAAACATATAGTATAATGTTGACGAAAGGTACTTAAGCAGAGCAGGACAGAGAGCCTGGGAATGCTTGTGTAGTCGGGGTGAGAGAGACGACATTGGAGCAGAGCAAGAGGGGACATGAAGGCGTGAACCATGACATAATTTGGAGAAGAATATTCCAGGCAGAGAACCACAGTGTAAAGGCCATGGGGTAGAAAGAGTCTTGGCTGCTCTAGGAACCACATGGGGCCTCAGGGAAGCTGGGTGAGTATGGCAGCAGGTCCAGGGCTTGAGCTCTGGGTTTTTATCTGAGTGCACTGCGATGGGAAGCCTTGGAAGGTTTTGAAAGCGGTGAAGACAGCACACATTTATGAGAGATAAAAAGACCCCATAAGGCCTATTGAATTATGCATTTGTGGAGGGGACCCTGCTCTTGCTGTCCCTGCTGAGGGGACACAGGGCTCTGCCCCAGACACAGAAACCTGCCCACCCTCTTCATTCTCCAGCCCCAGAAGGCCCATCACCTCTGAGAACACTTTCTAGTTTATTTGTAAATGTGTTGGTGTGCCATTGGTTAGTAAAAGTTACATAGGTGGGGAAGCCGGGATGGCTTAGTGGGTTAAGTGCTCACTTTGCAGCCCCGGGGACCGAGGATCGAATCCCGGCCCCGGCCCGTGTGGACCCACATGCTGAACTGGGGAGTGGCCCCAGTTCGGTTCTCACCGGGGTGAGACCCCAGCCCAGTTCCTGCCCTGTGCATCCCCATGCCCACCTGTGGAATGAAACTATGTGGAAAAACCAATGATGTGCAACTATGGAGACTGTTTGGGGCCCTCCCCCTTCTCTCTGTTTCTGTATCTCTCTCTCTCTCTGTCAAAAACAATAAAAATAAATCTTAAAAAAAAAAAAATTACATAGGTTCCAGGTGTACAATTCTACATGACATTGTCTATGTATTGCATTATGTGCTCACCACCCAGAGCCAGTTCTCTGTCCATCACCATATATTTGACTCCTCCTCCCTCCTTTTCCCCCTCCCTCACCCTTTACCCTCAGGTAACCACTAAACTATTGACTGTGTCCATGAGTTTTTGTTTCTTTGTTGCTTTCAGTTTTATATTCCACCTATGAGTGAGGTCATATGGTTCTTGGTTTTTTCTGTCTGGCTTATTTCATTTAGCATGATAATCTCAAGGTCCAGCCATGTTGCCACAAAAATGACTGTATTTCATCTTTTCTTATTGCTGAGTAGTATTCCATTGTGTAAATGTACCACAGCTTCTTTATTCAGTCATCTATCAAAGGACACTTTGGTTGTTTCCTTGACTTGGTCACTATGAATAGTGCTGCAATGAATATTGGGGTACATATGTCTTTTTGGACTAAGGTTTTCAAATTTTGGGGGTAGATACACAGAAGGGGGTTTGCCGGGTCATATGGTAGCTCCATCCCACAATTTTCTGAGGAATCTCCATACTGTCTTCCTTAGTGGTTGTACCAGTTTACATTGCCACCAGCAGTGTAGGAGGGTTCCTTCTTGTCCACAGCCTCTCCAGCACCTATTTTTCCTTGTCTTGTTGAGTATAGCCATTCTAACAGGTGTGAGATGGTATCTCATTGTGGTTTTGATTTTCATTTCCCTAATTGCTAGTGAAGTTGAGCATTTTTTCATGTATCTGTTGGTGAGAACACTTTCTTGAACCCAGTAGGGCCTGGCACTGGGGGAAGGGCTTATTGCTGTAAGAACAGAACTGCAGAAGTAGCTGTCTGGCCCCGTGCTGGGTAACCCTAGGCATTCTTGCAGGCTCTCAGGGCCTTATTGACACTATTACCAACATGCTCCTTCCTCCCAGCAGTTCTTTTCACAGCAGTCATGTGAACTTCTTGGAAAGCTTAGCTTTGCCATTTTCTCTATTAAAAGAAAGACAAGAAGAACAAAGGAGGTGAAGCCGGGTGGCTCAGCAAAGTAAGCGCTCACTTTGCAGCCCCAGGGACCGAGGACCGAATCCCGGCCCCGACCCGCGTGGACCCATATGCTGAACTGGGGTGGGCTTCCCATTCAGGAGGTCTCCACCCCCAGTTCGGCCCCTGGCTCGAGGGGGCATTGCCTCCCATGTCCAGTTCCTGCTCTGTGCAGGCCCCCTCCCACTTGTGTGGAATGAAACCATGTTGAAAACTGATGACATCGCAACTATAGAGACTGCTCTGGGCCCTCTCCCTTCTCTCTGTCTCTGTCAAAAACAATAAAATATATCTTTAAAAATTTTTTTAAAGACCAGAGGAGTTGGGCACAGTAGTTCTGAACCAGTTGATTATGAAAATGACCCCAGGGTTTAAAGTATCCATTTTCTTGGAGTGCCCAAGCTTCAATGTAAGAGATGCCTCATAGCAAACGAACACCCCGCTGTGGCTGGGGCTCCTGTTCTCTTTTGATGCTTGTTTGTTTTTTGGCTCAAATCGCTTCTCACTTTTTGGATATTTGCCAGTGTGCATGCACTGAAAAGAGGCACCTGCAGTTAAAGCCATCCAAGGCGGACTGCAGACCCAGGGCTGGGAGGCAGCAGAGGCACGACAGCACTCCACAAATACATGTGTGAGGGACTGAATGTGCCCACCCCAAATTTATATGCTGAATTCCTGACCCTCACTGTGATGGTATGAAGAGGCAGGGACTTTGCAGGTGATTAGGTTGTGAATGGGATTAGTGACTATAACAGAGACCAGAGTGAGGATTAAGGAGAAGTCTGCAAACCAGAAGAGGGCTCTCGCTGGATCGACCATCCTGGCACTCTGATCTCAGACTTCCAGCCTCCAGAACGGTGAGAAATACATTTCAGTTGTATAAACCTCCCAGGCTGTGGTACTTTGATATGGCCACCTGGACAGACTAAGACATATGATGGCCTTTCATGATCCCAGGTGCATGGGGCACACAGTGAACAAAACTGGCAGAGGTCCTGGCCTTTGGAGGGCTTCTCCTCAAACTGAGCTCCTGCCCCTTCCTTCCCAGGCAAGGGTTCTGCACGCCTGACTGAGGGACCAGAGATGCTGTCGCAACTTTCCCCCACATCCTTACAAAATAAATTCAAAAACATCACGATAATACCAATGCTCGTCAGCACACACCCCACACATACACACCGTGTGTCTGTGTTGTGCTGGGCACAGCTGTGTGCAGAAAGTTTATGGCTGTTTATTTGATTTTTTAAAACTTTATTATTTGCTCTGTCTTGAATTTGCATTTTTGTTGGGTTTTCTATTTGTGTAAGAGCCACAGTATAAGTAGTTTACAACAGTGTCACATTGTGCATATTTAAACAACATTATAATTAAAGTGACTTGGTCAAGGACAATTGTACTCAAGTCTAACACTGCCTGAACAGAAGGACTGGAGTGAGGAAAAACTGAAATGGGAGGCTGAGGCCAGGCTTCCCACTGGGAACACCTTTTATTGCCCTTGGATGGGACCTTGCACTGAATTCCTGTCTCAGCAACAGTGTAGACACTCGGCCCTTGGGTGATACAAAGATAACTTGGAGACTTCTGTTCTAGTTCACACTTCTTTCTCTGAGAAAGATCTTCCCCCAAGGGTCTTAAGTGTACCTGGGGACCAAGTCCCTTCCATGTGTGCCATGTACCCTTCCCCAGTAGCTTCTAACCTTAGGCTCTGTGTGTAGTTAACAATGTATGCATGTTAACCGAATTGTACATATTTTTGTTTATTTGTTCTTACCAAACGTAAGAAAACTCAGCTTTCAAAGCCAATTCTGGAAAAGCAACCATTTGCTTTTTGAAATGACATCTTCACATTCCTGTGTCTGTAGTATATTTTCCCTTTCTTCTAGCCTTTCTATTTGGTTTCAGATCTTATTGGGGAGTTAAGTTGAAGGTGGCTTTTTATAACCTTTCACATTCTGGTTGATTTAGCTATTATTGGACCATTTTTATTTCTTCCTAAAGTGTTCAGGTTTCATTATATGTTTTCCTTCTGCCTTTGGTTCAAGTGCGCTAATTATGCAGTATTTAGTCTGTCTCAAGTTTATTATTAGAATTTTCATTGTCCCTGCAGTTGCTAAATTGCAAAGAATTTGTGTTTTTAGAGCTCTTTCCATTCATGGTGTCATTCCTTCAGGAAAGTATATATATATTTCTTTAACCTTGAGGAAAGTGTATATATTTAACTCAATATTCCCACTTCCAGGTGTAGACTTCTACTTACTGAATTGAAACTGGTTGATCAGCCAGCTTATGAGCATTACTTTAGTAAAGTCAATTCAATGCTAGTAGCACTTTTCCATACAATGAATGGTGTCAAAACCAAGGAAATTGAGATTCTGAAATGTAACATTGCTGGCTCTTGGTACCTTCACCTGGCTCCTGCTTTAGACACTTGCTTTGAAGATAAATATAAAGTTATCCACGAGGATAAACAATGGCCTTGAACCTGTGACCCACCACCCCACTGTGAGTGTCCACTGTGAGGCGGCAATGGGTCAACACCTGTTGCAGTGGCCCTTCCCTTCATTGTCAAGACGCCCCACCTGCCCACTCTCCTCTCTTGTTGAGCATTTCGTAGCGAATGACCAGCTGCACCACAGGACGGGTAGGGGGATGACTACTATCGCTACTATTCTAACTTGACTCATGTGTCCAGTCATTCAGAAACAATGGATACTTATTGAAGAGTGGCTGTTTTAGGTGCTGAGGCTTGAACTAGGTACAAAACAATGAATGTCCTTGCTCTCATGAAATTTATATTTTTATCTTGAAAAGTACTCTAGATGAGAACAGCTGAAAATATGAGATATCAGGTGGCATGGGTGTTCAGTGCATGTATTAGAATTTTGCATCACACTTCACTGTGGGACAGTGCTGTTCCTCTGACAGGAGGTAGGGTACGTTGCCCTTGATGTTGTGCTTGGCCAGGACTCACTTTGGCCTGTGGGATATGTGCGAGCATGATGTCAGCAGAGTCCTAACTGCACTTGGGAAGGCTGGCCTGCTTCTTCGACTTCTGCCAGTGCCATGAAAACATGCCCTCCGTGGTTTCTGGTCCCAGAATAATGAGACAATGTGGAGCTGACTTAAACACAACCCACAGCCCAGAGGAAAGGCCAGCAGACCCAAAGACAGCAGCAGAGCCACTCGGCTGTATCCAGCCTAAGTGGGCCGATCCTATAGGCCTGCAGACCTGTGAGACCAAGAATAAAGGCTTGTTACTGGAAGCAACTGGGATGGACATTACATGACATTGCCATTGAAAGAGCTGACGAACAGAAGTGATGGTAAGGGCAAAAAAAAAAATAAGTCAAAGCAAGGGGAGTAATAATTTCTTGAGGACAGCAGAGGTGACATTTGAGCAGGAACTTGTAGCACTCACATTTTGTTGAGCAGTTATTCTGTGTCAGCCATTACATTGCCTCATTTATTATTCATATGTTTTATATGGTAGGCACTGCTAATTCCTTTTTAAAATAAGGGAACTGAGCCACAATGAGGTTGTGTGATGCCACAAGTTTCCCATATAGTAAGTGGGAAGATTGAGACCTTTTTTTTTTTTAATGGTTTATTTTATTGTTTTGGAGAGAAGGAGAGAGAGAGAAGGGGGGAGGGCCCAGAGCAGTCTCTATAGTTGTACATCATTAGTTGTGACATAGTTTCATTTCACAAAAGTGGGGACACACGGAGCAGGAACGGAACCAGGGGCCTCCTGCATGGAAAGTGAGAACCTTTGCCACTGAGCCGTCCCAGCAGTTACCAGTTGTGCCGGAGTTTAGCATGTGGGCCTATGGAACCCCAGACCTCACAATTGAGAGGCACGCACTCAACCGCTGAGCTGTCCTGGCATCCCCGAAGATTGAGATTCTCTTCTGTTTCAACCCTCGCTGGATACACTGTGGTGCAGCTGTGGGTACTGACCAACTGGAGTTAGCACAGGCCCCACAAGTTAAAGGGCATAGTCCCCAACAGGACAGCCCTTTTCTCAGACATCTGCTACACTGTGGGATGCACAGTCATAAGTACAGGGGTTTCCATGACCCCCTCAGGTTCCATTGTTTGCTAAAATAACTCACAGAACTCAGGGAAGTGCTACACTAATTACAGTTTATTGTAAAGGATAAAAATAAGGAGAACCAGCCAAACAAAAGGACGCAAAGGAGTGAGTTCTCTCCCCATGGAGTTAGGACGTCTCACCCTTCTGGTATCACAATATGCTCACTGACTAAGCAAGTCGGTGTCCATTTTTTATCCAAGTTTCATTAAGTAGGCATGACTGAGTGAATCATTAACCATGTTATTGAACTCAGTCTCCAGCCCCCCGCTTTCTTCCCTGAACATTGAGTAACAAATTCTCAACCCTCTAATGGTGGGTCTTTCTGGTGACCAACCCCCATCCTGATGCTATCAAGGGGCCTACCATAAGTGGCCTCATTAACATAACAAAGCATTCTTTTCAGAAATTCCAAGAGCTTTTAAAGTTCTGTGTCAGGAACATGTGAATAAAAAAAGTAATAATTGAAACTCTGACAGATTAAATAGCAGAATAGACTCAGCAAAAGAAAGACTTTGTAAACTGGGAGAAAACCTAAAGAAATCATCTAGAATGCAGAACTGAGAGATGATGATGAAAAATAAGAGAGATTCAGAGACCAGAGAATAAAGTGAGAACTCTCAAAGAAAGGACAAAGACAAAGGAGAATGAATGAGAGAGAAGTGAAATTGGATAATGGTTGAGAATTTTTAGAAATGATGAAAAAATGATCCTTGGGTTCAGAAAACTTAACTAATCTCAAGTAGGATATTTAAAAAGACATCTGTATCTAAGCATAACATAGAGAAATATCAAAAATAAAAGATGTTAAAATCATCCAGAGTGAGATGAAAAAAAAAAAAGATTACACACAAGTAATTACAGGTAGACTCACAGCTGATTTCTCAGTCACAGTTACTCTAGGAGACAATGGAATGAAAACTGGAATTTTTTTCAAGAAATATGGAGGCACCTCAATTGGACTTATATGTTGAAGAATAGGTTACTACCTTCACTCACAGTGCTGAGGTTTTCATGTTGATTGCTATTATCAGAAACCAGAAGTCAGGAACAATGGGTTGGAAGAAATGAGCATGAATTTAGAGATTTTCTTGTTGTCATTACTCTTGTTTCTGATTATAAATGTGAAATAAGACCTGGATAATGTACATGAGTGTACATTTTGATTATCTCTGTAATGTTCTGAAGGCTGAAATATTTCATATTATTGTTTAAGATAAAGTAACATTGGGGATGCTGGGATGGCTCAGCAAGTTGAGTACTCATCTTGCAGCCCCAGGGTCCGAGGATCGAATCCAGGCCCCAGCCCATGCGGACCCATATGCTGAACTGGGTGGGGTTCAGTTCTCACGGGGGCAAGCTTCCCATGTGGGAGACCCCTGGCTAGTTCCTGCCCTGTGCAGCCCAGAGCCTCCAGCCTGGTTCCTGCCCTGCTCAGCCCCACACTCTCCTGTGGAATGAAACTGTGTAGAAAACTAATGATGTGCAACTATGGAGACTGCTCTGGGCCCTCCCCCTTCTCTCTTTTCTCTCTCTATCTCTCTGCCTCTCTCTCTCTCTCTCTCTCTCTCTCTCTCTCTCTCTCTCTTTCTCTTTATCAAAAACAATAAATTTAATAAAATAAAATAAAGTGACACATGCCCATGGAAGAAAATTTAAAAATTACCAAAATAAACCAA
>PVKE010026010.1:0-22622 GCA_004027555.1 Craseonycteris thonglongyai | reverse complement strand
TTCAAGTGAAAATACACGAACAGTGTATAAATATTGTGACAAAAGGAAAAACTGAGCACCTACATGTTTATATAATTTCTCAATAAATCAATATCATTTAAAGTTATGTTTAAATATAAATATTTATTTTAAATAAGACAAAAATTCAATTTATCATTCATTTTGGAAAGTAGATATTTATTTCCTAAGCTACTGATTTATACAACTGCCAAATACTACTTGAAAAATAAAACCCACTCATTTCATAAATTAGACCTGACCTCTTTAAACCATACATTTTATCACTGGATTTAAAGTCATAATTATTTTCTTTTTCAGATACACACACACACACACACACACACACACACACACACACACACTCAGACATAATTTTGAAGACAAGGAAATTTCACTATTTAACAACTGAACTCTCATTCAAAGAATGTGGATAAGGGTGGCTGAGTGTGTATTTTCAAGCAATTTTGCAGGCAGCTAAGATATTATAGTTTTGTTCTTTCCTGGACACTAATGTACATCCCCACACAAATAAACCTAGTTACCAAGTAACTCCTATTTTTCCACACTGCTAGATAAAGGGGGAGATTTTTCTATGTCTAATAGCAAGTGTGATAGAAAATCCTGTCACTCACATAAAAGGTGATAGGATTTTTAGTAGCCAAGATAAGAAGTGCTGTGAATCAGAGGCCTTTGTTGATTCATCTGGGCCCTTTTATTTTTTCACCAAAACCATTACAGTAAACAAAGCAACTTTACAGGCCCAAGTTATGCTAGGGGTACAAACACCTCCTTTAACAACCGAACTTACTGCTGGGGATTGGCCACTCCTTTAATTATACCTCAGAAGTGCACATAATGAGAACAGAGCTAACTGCACTGCCTGAGCCCCTAATGTGGATTGGCTCACAACCAAGTCCTTTGTGTCAGTTCTTTCTTCTTTCATCCTCCCTCAATGTGATACTGTTATATAAGATTCACCCTGCTTCTGCTTTCTTTCTTATCCCCTTTCATGTACTCAGAAAAATTTCTTACTCTTACCCCCGCTGTTCTCAGCCAACAATATTCTCCAAGTTGAAACACTTTCCCCTTCAAAATACAGTCTGCTTTACAATTGAAGCACTCAGGCTTCATGTCTGTACTACTCATTTATCCATTATTAACTTATCCACTCATTCAATGTATTGGTCTATGATTGTTTTTGCCTTTGGTGGTACAAAGATATGGCCTATAAATTATGGAACCTCACATATAATTAGAGAGAGGAATACATGAGGACACATTATGACAAAATATGTAAAATTTCCAAGGATATCAGAGGAGAGAATGTCTGTCACTGTTTAAAGAGTTGGCTAAAAATTTAAGAGACTACATGATTTACTGCCTTAAATTATTTGATTTATTACATATGTGTTACCTTATCTTAATGGTTATTACATCTTCTCAATAGTATCCTGTAAATAATGGATACAATAAACACACACATTTTAACTGTGTGTCATGGCAGAGATACAAGATGGTTTTTGCTGCCATTCCTCAATGGGCGTCTAGTGAATTGTAAATATGTCTAAAATAGCAATGATACAAGCTTTTTGGGGGTGGGGGGCTGTCTCTTTTAGGGCCATAAGTCTAAAAGGAAAGCCTGGATGGGTGTCTTAGAGCTCATAGAATTGTAGCTTATTCTGAAAGGGCTATAGAGATTACTGACTCCATTGCCATAGCATCTCTTTCATCTGGTTGTTTTGAGTTATAACAATAAACTGGTGATCTATTGAGAAGACAGTTTCCTGAGTTCTGTGAACCAGTCTAGTAAATTAATAGAACCCAAAGAAATCATGGGGCCTCCAATTTGTTGATTGGTCAGAGTGCAGATAACAACATGAGCTTGCAACTGGCACATGAAGTGGGGTCAGGGGGTATAGTTTTGTAGGACTAAACTCTTAAAAAGTGGGATATGACACTATCTCTGGGTAGTGTCAGAATTAAGTTGAATTGCACGACAGCACCTCATGTCCAAAGAATTATTTGGCTATGTGAGAAAATCCCTACTTCCTACACACTGAAATTGAGTCCAAAATTCTAATACTTGATATTTGTTTTAAAATACTACAGAGGAAAAAAAAAGTAGTGGGGATACATGAAATTAACTGAAAATAATACAGAAAAATTGTTGAAGGTAGGTCATGAGTACATAGGGGTGCATTGTTCTATTCTCTCTACTTTTAAGTGTAATTACATTTTCTATAATAAAACGTTAAAAATGAATAAAAAAATGTACAGTACCATATGTTTTGATTTGCTCTAATTATGTCTCCTCTGCAGCTTTTTACTTAACATAAATAAGGCAGCTTGCCTCAGTGATCACTTCTGCATAAATATAATACATTATGTCTGATTAATTACAATTCATTTATTTTTTAGAGCATAGCTTGAAATCTTAAAATAAATTTATTCCAAAGTTTTTCTTTGTATTGAGAGTTCTCCTTCATTGATAAAATTATTGAGAGTTGTATTTTTCTAAATAGTTCTTAATATAATGTTTAAGGCTCAATTTACCAAGGTCTTGGGTACCATATCTTTGCACCCACATCTCTCATGAAGGCAGCAGAATTTTTTGACAGAGGAGGTTGTGAAGAGCAAAGGCCCCAGGGAAACTACCTTCACAGGCAATTGAAGAATGGGAACTGATCATTTTCTAGCTATATCTATATGGTAGATATCTTTATCTTGTCAGCCTAGACTACTTCAAACTACTCAATAAAAATATTGGCTATTATCAACAAGACAAGGAACAACAAGTGCTGGAGAGGCTATGTAGAGAAAGGAACCCTTGTACATTGCTGATAGGAATGCAAATTGGTACAAATACTATGAAAGACAGTTTGGAGATTCTTCAGAAAATTGGGAACAGAGCTACCATATGACCTGACAATCTCCTTTTGGGTAGTACCCCCAAAACTTGAAAACCTTAGTTCATAAAGACATATGTACCCCAATATTAACTGCAGCACTATTCACGGGGTCCAAGTCATGGAAACAAACAAAGTGCCCCTTGATAGATGACTGGATAAAAAAGCTGTGGTACATATATACAATGGAATATTACTCAGCTATAAGAAAAGATGAAATACTGCCATTGCAATAACACAGATAGGACTTGAGATCGTCATGGGAAGTAAAATAAACCAGACAGAAAAAACTAAGAACCATATGACTTCATTCATATGTGGAATGTAAAACTGAAAGCAACAAAGGAACAAAACCTCATGGATATAGTCAATAGTTTAGTGGTTACCTGAGGGTAAAAACAGAGGTGGGTGAGAGAGGGAGGGGGAGCTAAATATATGGTAATGGAAAGAAAGCTGACTCAGGGTGGTGAGCACAAAGTACTATAGAATTGTACACCTGGAACCTATGTAATTTTTACTAACCAAGGTCACCCCAATAAATTTAACTATATATATATATACACACACACACACACACACACTACCATATTTGTTCTCAATTATAATAAGCAGAGCTTTCACATTGAAATGCCTCTAATCATGTAGTAAGTACTACTTTGCAGGCTGCACTTGCAACATAATTGAATGTGCCTACACATGCAACAAAAGAACAAAACAAAAAAACAAAAATGTTTGCAGAATATAATCCAATATCTTGGATAAAAATTCTGGGAATAATGGAGTACTCAATCTATCAGTCTCTGTTTCTGTCTCTCTCTCATAAAAACTGCTGCAACATATTCTTGATGTAAAAAAGAAACAACTACCCAGTCTCCTACAAAACAGACATCAATGATGATAAAAAGAAAAAATAATTCAAAAAGTTAAAATCTTCAATTTAAAAAAACTTGGAAATACTTCAATAACTTTTTTCACCTACATTTTATACATTTTTCATGTGTACATGTGTTATACATTATAAAAAATTCCTAAATAGATCCAAACACTTTCTTTCAATAAGTTAAAATAAAAATCTAAGTGATAAGAATTTTGTCAAACATTAGTTAGCAGCATTGTTTTTCTTAGTTATAGATAAAATAATGGTGCATGTTAAAATTAATGAAATATAATATCTGAAGTCAAAGTTTATGAAGGTTTGACATATTTATGTAGGTCTGATAAAAATATTAAGGAGCATTATGGATTATCAAAACATTACCTTAATGTTACAAGTTCTCTTTAGAAGAATAGCCATGATTTTACAACATCATTCCATAAAACTGGAGGCAGAAAAATAAGTTTGGTAGCCCATTGGGCTGGCCCATAAGGACACATCTGGTTGTTCACATACACTTGCTATAAATAAACTACTTCCTACTCCAAATATTGAGAGATCGGACAAACCCACACTACCATAAAAATCACAATCGGTTTTAGATAGGGTGATAAATTTCAAATCAGTCTGATGAAAGACTATACCAAATAGAACTGTCCAATAGAAAAGCTCTGGTTCCTGCCATCTAAGAATGAAGGACTTCAGTTATCATTTTCCATTCTCTAGGAGTGGTCCCTCTTACAAGAAAGGAGGATAAACTAGAATGATGACTTACTGAGCCCCTTTCGATTTTACAGTTCTATGTTTCTAAATAAAATCATGTGAACACACAAGGGATAAATATTAAAAGATATGTTATTTAATTTGGGACTCACCTCTAGGTTCATTAGTCCCAGCAATGAAAAAGAAACTGCAGAGTTCCAATACCCATGAAATTCTATTTTATCAAATAATCATAAAAATAGTTCATAAGCTTAGCTCATACATTTTATTTTATGTTAAGTTTTTTGACATAAAATTGTGGAAAATTAATTAACAATGCCACCTAACACCAAACCTAAACAGATAAATAATACAGCTTTCCTCAGAGACTCACCATTAGGTAAATCTACTGCCATATGAATATTTCTAATATTGATTCTTCATTGTCCTAAGCACCAATAGCTCTTATAATGCTTTTCAAAGTATTAAAATGAAAGAGAATCTTTATATTTTGCATAAAAACAAACAAACAAACAAACAAAAAACTGTGTTATTTCATTAGTATATTTTGATAAATTAGCCTTCATGGAGAAGAAAAATGGATACTGAGCTTCCCAGAATATTCAGTTTCTGACACGATGACAATTATTACAAGTCTGTTTAACCAATACTTCCTTAAAAACAGAAGAAAAAGTTCCATTAGGAAATAAAAGGTATTAGAAGGAGTAAAATCTAAGGAAGAATAGAAAAGGGAAAGTAGAGACAGTATCTGCTTTTTCTTTTTTTTCCTGGGGATTACCTAAATGGGGACAGCAAGTAAGAATGTTGTTGCTTTAGTTTTGAATCCTCTAAATTATCACATGGCTATATTTACTCAAATGACAACAGACAACTTTCTGTCATGTCCACAGATTAGCTTTGTTCTTACATCTGAAACTGTCTTTGAGAATTCATACACTGTATTAAAGAATAAACCATTAATAAGATAATTAATGAAAGTATTTGAACTATACATATATTAAATAAAAATTTATTCCCCTGATGATGTTAAAAATGCTATTTGTTTGTTAAATAAAATTTTATCTAATTTTATAAATATTTATCTTATTATTAAAGGAGTAAATATAAAGCCAAAAAGCCTGTTTGATTATTATGCTGAAAAATTGCTGACATAAAAAATAAATTTGAACGAAAAATTCAAAATTATCTTAGTACTCTCAGGTAGCATAGACAATTTTTGAAAAATAAAATAAAAAATTGTTCCCTTGAATAAAATATCCACCTACATCTACAGCAGAGAGTTAACCATTGGCTTATATTGGCTCAAGAGGGCATATTATGGTTACATCAGTGCACAGTGGGATATCCCAGCAGTACTAAATATAAGGCAGCTTTGATTTCTTTGCTGAAGACAGTCTAACCTAATTTTAGACAGCCTGGATCTTTCTCTGAACAACTTTGTGGAAAGCATGCTCTGATTCTATTGTCCTGGAAAGCAGAGGAAAATATTCATTAATTGACCTTTAAATAACTGCATTTAGAAATAATATATAGAAGGAAAGGATTGAGCACATGCATGCACAAATACACACCTCTGACTTTACTCTTTTTCAGAGAAATAGGTTTAAAATGCTATAGTACAGGATAGATATTGCTTTTAAAATAGAACCAGTGCCATTAAAATCAGCCTATTATGAAACTAAGCAACTACTCAAAAGTAGAGCATTCCTAGTGCTGCCTCTACTCACCACATACACTCAGCCATTGTTAAATCCCACAGGATTTCTACTCACCTTCCAAACCTGATTCTTAAATATACTTGATTTCCAATTCACTTTTCTTAATTTCAACTGTTTCATCTTTTCTGTGATCAGTGTGGAAGTGAATAAAACAAATACAGCACTGAGCTCAGACAGGATAATTAAATGTGCGCTTTCTCTAGGCACATACTACAGCATCAGCATTTGCAGCTCAAGAAGCCACTAATGAGTCAGGCTAAAATAAAGTCTTCAAAAGAAATGATACTTTATTTTGCACATATGCTACCAAGATTACATCATTCTAGTTAAATTCATAATCCACTAATATTTTGTTAAGGACTCCAAATTTCAGGCATTTTTATTCAACCGTAAAAATCCAGAGAATGCAAGATCATAAGCATTTGGGAGTTTCTGTTGCATTTTCCCTTTTTACTGCATTAAAATAATTTTAACATCAAATGTTAAACATCAGTGCTATGCTTCAGGTTATGAGAAAGCTTCTCTATAAATGAATTTGGTTTACTATTTATGATTAAAGAATGAGTATATGAATATATCAAGCATATTATGCAAAAAAGTCAATAAATTAAAACAAAGCCCAATGGGGATTCTGGGATGGCTCAGCAGGTTGAGCACTCATTTGTAGCCCCATAGTCCAAGGATTGAATCCCAGCCCTGCCCTGTGTGGACCCATGTGCTGGACTGGGGTGTGCCCCTCTTCAGTTCTCACCAGGGTGAACCTCCTATGTGAGAGGCCCCTGGCCGGTTCCTGCCCTGCACAGCCCTGTGTCCACTAGTGGAATGAAACTATGTTGAAAACTAATGATGTGCAACTATGGAGACTGCTCTGGGTCCTCCCCCTTCTGTCTGTCTGTCTGTCTCTCTTCTCCATCAAAAACAATAAGAATAAATCTTAAAAAAAATTAAATATAAAAACAAAGAACAAAATGTAACAATATAAACTAGAGAAAGAAAATCATTCCTTAAGTTGCTATGGCATGTTAGCAATTTGGGAGATATAAATAAAGTAAATGTCACAGTCCTATCATAATAAATCTGGCTGATATTCTTACTGTAATAACAGTTGATGAATATAAAGAGATAATTTTATCTATTTTGTTCACCTACAAATTACTACTATGGTGCTTAGCTTATAGTAAGCATTCAAGAAATATTTACTAAATAAATTAGATGTGTTATTTAGTCTTTACAAGACGCCATTAGTATTATTATTATTATTTTATTTTTTATTGTTTTCATTTTACCTTTTACTATTATTATTAGCATTCTACAAATGAAAAATCTGAATGAAAGAATAACATAAAATGACAGACTTTTAATCCATTCTGTTGGACTCCAAACCTAAGTACTAATTAATTCTGCTAATTAATTGTTAAGTAAATAAATACCCTTATTTAACAAAAAATAGCCACCACATTCTGTTGATAAAAACTAGATTTCTTATGAAACAGTATGAGAAAATGGTCAATAAGTATTAGAGAAGATCACTATAATTACACTGCATGCTGGTGACCAAAATTTCACAAAGGACATTGATAGAGCTAAAAAAAATCACAGTAGTTCCAGAATTAAAATAAGCAGAAATGAAATAATATTTGAAGCAGGAAGGGGTGGAATGAGCAAAGGAGGCAAGAAAGTATAATGAACACTCAAAATCAGCTAATGGGCAGATCTGGCTGCCATGCGGTATGGGCTAACATGTTAGTACTCAAAGTAGGTGAGGGAAATGCAGAAGTCAAAGACCAGTAACAAGTTAGAAAGCCAGAAATACTAGAAGACTGGAAGTTTTGATAACCACAAATTAGAAATAAACCAAAGGTCAAAGGTGCCATATTAATCATAACTTAAGAAAAATTGCAATATGGGGGAGCTGGTACCCAGGGGTTCTATTATCCTATCGTCCAGGAGATATGTGAGGCTATACAATGTAAGGGCAAATTACCTGAGGAGCAGATTAACTGAGCCAAATAACTTACAAAAACTTATTTTAAAAACAAAACCATACAGAGATATCAAACCAAGGTAGAATAGCGTGGAAAATGTAAATTAAAAGGCTATATTCAAGTTACATGGAAAACAACTCAGAAGCTGTGTATGATTTGGAGTCAACAACATTAAATATCATTGAGAACTAGGGATTCTAAGACAGTCGTACATCTGCCTTGTCTAAATCACATATGCTCAATTTGTTTCATGTTATGTGTGTATCAAATAGCAACATTCACTGATATTTGTTTCATGATGAAGGTTTGTAGGCCAGCAATGAACCTTATATAGAAGAACCAGTTTCTGATTTGTCTGTATCTTGACCTGCAAATACATACAGGCAGAAAGAGGCAAAGGAAAATGCAACTGCAGGTAAAAGAAAACTATGGTATATATTCTGATAAGTTCACGTAGACAGGTAATGAGAGACATAACTAAGAAAGTAGCTTGAAGGCAGACTATAAAAGCTTTGAATGATGAAAGAGTTTGTATATCTTGTTCTAGGAAATATTAAGCAATGGGGATTTTGAGTTGGGAAAGACTGATAAAAGTATCACTTTCAAGAGGATGAATATTGCAGCAGTGAGATCTATGAATCAAAGATAAAAGCAAAGGATACTAATGAGGAAGCTATTGCAACAATTTAGAAATGTGGTAAATGAGATGTGAATTATATTCTTGATGGTAATAATGCAAGTAGTTTGGGAATATTGTAATATGGGGAATAATAATGGAGTTGAAGAGCCAGTGAGATAAATTTCTTATAATGAAAATAATGAGTCCTTATCTAGAGGGAGGGTTGAAGAATAAACAGACACAACTACACAAACACACAGAAAAATAGACACATACATAGAATCATATCTGTACTTTATGTACATTGAAAAATGTATTGCTTTTAAGTCATATCAGGTGTATCAATTTATTGCTCATGGTGGATGTGAAGTTTCAAAGCTGGGATACTGGCTGATAAATATAAGTCTCTATTACTAATACCATATGCATTTTTATATGTGTAGCAGATGACTCTTTATTAAGTACAGTTTTTTGATAAACCCAATAGACAGTCTTAAATAATAATGCTGAATGTGCACAATTGTATTCTATTTCAGAGAATATATAAAAATAAATTTAGATCTTTAACTATTCTTTTTAAAATTGTATTTCAGGCAGCACAAAAGATATTTAAATGACCCATAATATAAACCCGAGCCCATGATGCAGACAATACCAAATCATTGGTGGGTGGGCTGCTTTTCAAGGGATAATGTGGATTTGCATTTACCCATCCACACTGTACATATCTGTTCAGAAAGGTTTGAAGAAGAGTATAGTCTACACACAGAGGTCACTGTCCCACATGGGACTCTAGCTCTCCACTCTGGCCTCATTAATGCAAGCTCTAACTCAACTGGACTCTAAATAACCAGCTTTAAGCAATACCACCACCACCTCTCCATTTTAGTAGAGTGAGAAGTACTTATTCAGTAGAGTGGCTAAAAAATACAACCAACAGAGTTGATATTTTTCATTCCAAAATACTAATTAACTAATTAATTAGTAATAATTAAATTCTAACTAAATAACTAATATGGTTGAAAATTAACTCTAAAAGAGTCAGATAATTTATTTATTTATTTATTTTTTTAATATATATATATATATATATATATTTTTTTTTTGACAGAGAGAGAGAGAGAGAGAGAGAGAGAGAGAGAGATACAGAGACAGAGAGAGAACTGAACTGGGGGAGCTCCCAGTTCAGCACATGGTTCCGCACGGGCCGGGGCCGGGATTCGATCCCTGGTCCCCGGTGCTGCAAAGTGAGCGCCTAACCCACTGAGCCATCCCGGATTCCCCGAGTCAGATAATTTAAATCACTGGAATTGTGCGATATACCCCATTCAGATTAAAGAAAGACAAATTACAGCTTTATGACAGATATGGAGATATGAAGATAGGTATCTGTATTTGAGCTATTTTTTTTTTAATTGTTAAATTTAATGGGGTGACATTGGTTGGTAACAATTAGATAGTTTCCAGATGTACAAATCTACATAACATCACCCATGCATCGCATCATGTGCCAACCACCCAGAATTAGCTCCCCCTCCATCACCATACATCTGGTGCCCACTCCCACCTCCCCCCACAACTCTCCCTCCCCTCTCCTCCCCCCTCTGCAGGTAACCACCAAACCATTGAGTGTGTCCATAATGCTGGAACACTACTCAGTGATAAGAAATGATGAAATACAGTCATTTGTGACAACATGGATGGACCGAGAGACCATCTTATTAAGCAAAATAAGTCAGACTGAAAGAATCAGGAAACATATGACCTCACTTATAGGTGGAATATAAAACTGAAAGTAACAAAGACACAGAGACCTATGGACACACTCAATAGCTTTGTGATTGCCTGAGGGAAGGGGAGAGGGGGGAGGAGAGTGGGAGGGGAGGTGGGAGAGGGCACCAGCATTATGGGCTATTTTGGCTATGATGAATACCTGTTTTAATTTTTTAATATACACTAGGGGCTAAAACAATACCTCAGCCTAAGTTTTAACCAGAACTTGTAAGGCATTTTCATTCTTCCATTTCACCAGTGCTATTCCATCAAGGCATTTATAATATGATGAATCAAAAAAGAGTGTGTTTAATCTGGACTTTGAAATGACATACTTTATTGTTATTTGGGTGATCTGAGGTCTAATAATATTTATCAGCTGATGTTTTTTGTTATTTATTTCTACTGTTTTTGTTATGATGAGCCAAAAATGTGAATTAGACAGATTTATGTTTCATTTATATAAAGTTGGGAACCAGATACACATAAAATTAATTATTATGTTATATACCAAACTTGAGACTTCAAAATATTTGAGTCAGATAGAGTATTAGCATGATAGTTCTATCTTGTTTTTTAAATACTTTAATTAATAATGATGAAATATTTAAAATCATGGGAGTTATTAACTTATGTATCTGACAGCAACATTTCACTATTATCAGCAGTTGTCGGAGTTTTATCAAATCTGAAAACCTAGTGAACACTTGCGTTATTTTGCTTTTTTCCTGCCTAGCACATTGTCTACTTGTGTAACTGGTTCTATTTCATGGCAATTCAGTCATCCCCATTCACATGGCAGGCCATAATCTAAAGACTATGATATGAAAGAAAATTATAGCCAATACTCTGAAAGACATATGCTTAAAAGTATTAACAACACAGATTGAAATATTTGGATAGTTTTAATGGATATACACTTGAGTGCCAAAAGACAAAACAGACATGGTTTCACACCCACTAAGTAAATACGGTATGTCATTTTTCAGTATAATAATTTTTAACTTCTGGCTTCTATGCTAGTGTCCTCATGTTCTTATATTTCTATCTAAATTTACACAGCTTTCAGAGATTCAAGTAAACGGGAATGTTGTGTTGTTCCTAAAGCCTGGCCCATTTGTTTCCATTGTGATGTGAAAGCCAGCTGTGTTCGAATGCAGCATCTGAGGAATGATGGTGAACTAGAGAAAGCAGGCTGGCAGGACTAGTTGTGCTAAAGGAAGTAACTTTGGGTGATTCTGAAAAACTAACATAACCACAATATTACTCAGCTATCATATGCTAATAAATATTACATGACCCTTTAGGCAATAGAGTGGAATTATGTATAATCATATTCTATACTTCTAGCTCAACTCAGTTACTCAAATTAGCTCTCTTGGTTCTTGCCTAATAATTTTCTCTGTGCTTGTCAGGGCAGGATTTTTGTTTTGTTTGGGTATCCTAATCCAAACCCAAATCATGAGGTATACTTTGAAGTAATCACATATGTCAGATATATATTTAGCTACAAAATAATCCATGTTATTTCCCCCCTAAGGTCAGATACTTTATATAGTTTAATCATTAAGCCAAGTATAGCAGGTTCTTATATAATGTCATTTTTTTATGCTGTTTTGTTATAACATTGTTAAGATGATATAGGAACTTAATTATTCTTTGTATCAACTATCCTATAGTAAAATTGGTTTTGTTTCAATATGAGGCCTGTCTGGAAAGTATCCAGCCATGTAACTGTTCTCGTTATATTGACAATGGCTGGATTTTTTTCCAGACAGTCTTCATATACACTATTTCACTTAAAATCTTAGAATCTATTAAGTGAGGATTTACTGTAGAACAAAAAACATAACAGTATATCAGAAATAAACATGCACAATGGCAGAAATACACATTTGCTTCTCTGATAAAAAATAAAACAGTGATAAGCTATTCTAAATATTTCACATACATATAACAAAATAAAATGAAGTTTAGCTGGATTCATGTAAAGTAAATATAATATTATTAAACTTGAATACTTATTTCCATTCATGCCTTCTGGAACGTTTGATTATTTTAAACCTCCCAAAATAAAGCAATATTTGCAACTAGATGTTGTGGTACCGTGACTAAGTTCTGGCCAATAGGATGTAAGTATGAGTCTTGTCCTCCTTTTCTAGAACCTTTCACTAAATACAACTGAATGTGTCCCTTCTTTCTTTCATCTCTCAAGCTATTTCAAATGTGCACATGGTGCCTGGATTACTAGAACTAGGACCAACCACTCACGGGAACAGGAGAACTAAGAATGGGAAATATTCTGTTTTCAGATTACTGAAAGTTGCCACACCAGCTCTAAATTCCTGCATATAAGATAAATCAACTTTTTAAGTCAGTAGTTTGGGGTAATTTCAGGAAACTGGAATACTAATGTCTTAAAGTTAAAAAATATGTATGTATTATTTTAGTCAGAATGGCATTGTAGAAAATCTGAGGTACATATATGTTTTGGTTATATAACTACCATGGTCTGAGTCTATTTCTGTGGTGTCAGTTATACAATTTGAATTTAACCTAATAACATTTGTTTTAGTCCTGTGATACTGGCTTGGGGACATGTTGACAAATCACACAAGCAGACATGAGAGAGAGAGATGTATGTGTGTGTGTTAGGGCGGGGGGCAGTGGAGGGAAAATGAATGAATGAATGAAATCACCAAAGCCATTGGATAAAGGCTCCCATAGTCCCGGTCCACACTATACAGCATTGTGCAGATTATTTACCAACAAAAAACTGCACCAGTAAAACTCAGTGTTTGAGCTTGAATAAAGGGCACTGTGTTGTTTTAAACAAAGAATCTTTTCAAAGAAACACCCAAATGATTATTCAGTCAATTGGGTTTAATAAAACCTAATTGGATGTTCTTCAAAAACATACACCTTTGTCTTAACATCAAACTGAGAGAGGATTCATAGATTCATATGTTTTAGTTTTGTTGTGAAGCTTAATGTTCCACTCTGGTTGGCTATGCTCTAAACTCTCACAATTGAGGAACTCCAATATGGAAATTATTACATAAAATTATTATTCTAAGAATTTGGTTGATTGAACACTTTCCAAATAAATCCATAGATCATTAGATCAAAAACTTGTGTTCTGAATTGAATCAAATTCTTCCTATCTTTTTCCTTCTCCTCCTCCTCCTCTCCCTCCTCTCTTACTCTTAATTTTCCTCCTTGGCATCTTCATCAAAGAAATTCTCATAGCCACGTCAAGAATTGTCACTGTAGGGGAAGCCGGGATGGCTCAGTGGGTTAGGAGCTCACTTTGCAGCCCCGGGGACCGAGGATTGAATGCCGGCCCCGGCTGTGCTGACCCATATACTGAACTGGGGAGTGTCCCCAGTTCAGTTTTCACCGGGGTGAGATCCTGGCCCAATTCCTGCTCTGGGCAGCCCCAAGCCCACCTGTGGAATGAAACTATGTGGAAAAACCTATGATGTGCAACTATGGAGACTGTTTTGGGCCCTCCCCCTTCTCTCTGTCTCTGTATCTCTCTGTCAGAAATAATAAATAAATCTTTCAAAAACAAACAAACAAAAAGAATTATCACTGTAATACATAAGCATAAACTAAACCAAAGATAAAAAAAATAATTTTTTATGTCTCAGATAGAAATTATGAAACTTAAGATTCTCACTTTCTACAACATCCAACTACCTTCTCTGTTGAAGAGTTAAATGGGAGATATTAGTTATTTATCTGTTTAAGTGTACCATTTTGGAAAAATTATTGCATTTATAACTAGAACTATCAAATAACATTAGGCATTTATATCCCATCTTCATTAATTTGTCAAATTAAATTGGGCATAATGTCAAAGTTAAACTTTCACACTTTAGTTTTGAATTTACTCTTTTGAGAAAAAAAAAATGATTGAACTACAGATCCAGACACCAGGGGAAATCCCCATCTATGTTAATATCTTAAGCTGCAAATGCAATAAATCTATTCTCCTCTACTTTGATAAGAGCTGTCTTCCCATCTTCTACACTATTGAAATTACATTGTATTCTGAAATATTTTTGACAATTAGTTCACTTCAATCTCAATACTGAAATGGTTCAGTTAGTTTTAATACTATAAAAGAAAATGAATTATTTACCTTCACCAAGCTTTACTATCTTTTCTTTGAAAGGCTTTATTATAAAAACACTTAAAAATATAATATTACTATGGTTGGGCATCTGATAGAAATGCATTGACTACAGTCTAGAATCAAAATTGGCAGTTTGAGGACACAAAAATTTATTCATATCTTAGAACAGTAAACTTCTCATTCAATAATTATTTATTTATTTATTTATTTATTTATTTTTAAAGATTTATTTTTATTTTTTGGACAGAGTCAGAGAGAGAGAGAGAGAAAGAGAGAGAGAGACAGAGAGACAGAGAGACAGAGAGAGACAGAGAGAAGGGGGAGGGCCCAGAGCAGTTGCCATAGGTGTACATCATCAGTTTTTTCAACATGGTTTGTTCCACACAGGTGGGCAGGGTCCGGGCAAGGGCAGGAACTGGGCTAGGGGCCTCCTGTATGGGAGGCATGGCCTCTCGAGCCAGGGTCCAAACTGGGGCCCGAGAACCAAATTGGGGGCCTCCCACATGGGAAGCACACCTCAGTTCAGCATATGGTCCACAGGGGCCAGGGTTGGGATTTGATATTCGGTCCCCGGGGCTGCAAAGTGAGCGCTTAACCTACTGAGCTATCCCAGCTTCCCCAATAACTATTTATTGAGTAGCTACTCTGCGAAGACAGTAATCAAAGGGTCTAACAGTTGGTTAAGCTTGAATCCCCAAACTTAAAGGATTCTATAGAACAGCAGTTAAGATGGCATGCATATAAATCACGATTTTACAAAATAGTTCACCCTACGACTGAGGTAAATAAGAATGGAGATAATACTTTCATTAGAGCAATCAAGAAATCACATGAGAAGGAGGTGGCAGTAGAGGGAAGCAGAATTTCAATAGGAAAAACCAAAAGGACAATATTCTGGTGTGAGAAAGAAATAAAAGGATGGAGATAAAACAACTAGTTCGGCATGGCTGCTACAGTTTATGTAGGGTAATGGTATCAAATACATGCAGAAAGGTGTTAGGTTTTATTGTGGGGAGATCTGAATGTCAATTTAAGCATTTAGGAGTTATTCAGTAAGGAGAGAAAAGGAGTGGGAAAAGGAGTGTGACATTGAGTGCTATTTTAGGCAAATTAATTTGGTAGTCACTTGCTGGATGAGTTGGGCAGGGGAAAAATTGCTCAAAACCAGATTAGAAGTTATGTCAATAATATAGGCATGAGAAATAAAGGGGAATATATAGAGTGATAACAGAAAAAAAAGGAAAACAAAACAAAAAAAATTGCAAGAAATATTACCAAGACCTAGCTCACAGAATTAAACAAATTAAGGAGTCAGAAAAAAAGATAAGAGATGGCAAAGATTTCCTATCAATGGCACTATTAGCAGAAACTGGGAAATCAGAAGGAACAGTTTATTGGAAACTAAGTTGATTTTAGATTATTAAAAGGAGAAGCAAGAGCATATATAACATGTGAAAATGTACAGAGAGCAGTTCATGGGATTGGTTCTAGTCAGAGAGGATTAGATAAAATTATGGCAGTTGTAATATTAGAAATGAGGTCTGAACATATATCTCTATTAATTCACTAAATATCAACAAGCAGAAAAATCTAGGTTTATAATTCATGAACTCTTTTATTCAGAGGAAAACATAATAATTTGGATTCTATAGAAATAGATATACTACTTCTATAAAATAAAGTACTACTTCTATAAAACATTCCAGCTTTAAACCATTCCACCTTAAATATGTTACAGCCCTAAAACAAAGGCTTGTACTCTCTATAACAACTGCTAAGAGTTACCATCTTGCTCTTGTGTTTATTTGGCAACATCAATTTATTTAGAATATTATTTATTAATGGGCTGGCTTATCTTTAGTCTTGACAGGTTATAGTAATAAAAATACAAAAGAGATAAAGAAAGCCTAGTTTTATCACTAAATGTCAAATTTTGAAATTCTAAATTATTATAATTATCATTGTCTTCACATTTTTTGTTGATTTAGGAACAATCAGCAGAATCTTCAAAAGTTAGGTGCTAAACAAAATGAATATGCAACTGAAATTACATCTGTATTATGGTACATTCCTTTATTGGATTATATTGAATGACAAATCAGCTGAGTTAATACTCCACTGAAAAATATATAATTGCCATTGCTCTCATTTGACCAAGTCATATTCTTTGTAAAGCTTATTTTTAAGAACACAAAAACATCCAGTATTATATATTTTTTCAATTATTAAATACATAGAATTTTGGATGTGTTTTATATAAAACCATTTTATAAACCTGCCTTGTTTATCAACTATAAAAACAATAATAAAAGTAGACTATGTGTACCTCTATAAGAGAAATGACCTGTTTATAAATTCTATATACTCCACAAGTCTATGTAAATATCCCTAAAACCAAATCTACATGTGCAATGCTTCATAAATTAAGGATCTATTTTTCTATTCACAGAAGTGCTCCCTCCCTTGTCATTAATAAGTTACTCAGCAGAACAGCTTTCCATCTCTTTCATTGTTTTTTAATATATAGGCACTACTCACTTAATGACCAAGTTCCATTCCTATGACTAGGTCATTAAGTGAATTAGTCAATAAGTGAGGAGTTTAAAGGCAAATGTCTTGTGGTGTGTCATGGTGCCAAAATGTATGTATTTTTCAATAGATATCACAAGATGCACACAAAGTTATAAACAAAATATGTAGTCTTGCATAATTTTGAACACTTTGTGTTATGAATAAGATAAAGACTGAGGTAGGGGATTCCCGAGACTCACACAAATTGAGAAAGGGAAGAAAATAATTTTCTAAAGAGGCAAGGATGATATTTATTGCAAAAAAATCCATATATACATAACTAAATTCTTATTTGCTACATAGGAAATTTTAGATTTGATTTTTTTCTTTTTAATATCTATTTTATTGTTTGAGAGAAAGTGAGAGAGTGAGAGAGAGAATGAAGTGGGGAGGGCCCAGAGCAGTCTCCACAGTTGTACATCATTAGTTGTGACATGGTTTCATTCCACACAGGTGGACATGGGACACCGGGCAGGAACTGAACCAGGGCTTCCCTCATGGGAGGAGAGAACAGTGCCAACTTGAGGGGTTACCAGTTGTGCTGCAGATCAAACATAAGGGGTTTGTTTGCACAGGCCAGCAGCAGTCGGGAATTGAACCCTGGGTCTCGTGATTGCAAGGTAAGTGCCCAACCACTGAGCTATCCCAGCATCCCCTAGGTTTAATATTTTAAATATTCCATTTAAAATGTTTAAATTGTACATGTATATCAACATTTCAGTCTCCTGAATTCAGTCATGTCTCTACTTCATAGTGGTAAAACAAAGCTTTACAGGATCTTTTGTTAGCCTTAGCAGTTAGGGCTATATGGAAACCAATGATAAAAAGGCAACTTCACAAAGTCAGCATCTAAGTTGATGCCTTTATTGACCTTATTCGCCTCTCTTGCTGAATCGAGTTTATATAAAAGCTTCAGAACAAATTTACTAGAATGAGTTAAGTTTTTAGAGGTTCTTATCAAATCTTTTGTGTCCTTAGATAAAAGAATTGTAATTTTACTATAAAGTCACTAAAGAAATATGAAGAAAAAAGCAACCTACATGAATAAGTTCTTTTTGAAATGTATTTTGTTGTTGTTGTTTGTTTTTATTGTTTTTGACAGAGAGAGAGAGAGAGAGAGAGAGAGAGAGAGAGAGACAGAGACAGATACAGAGACAGAGAGAACTGAACTGGGGGAACTCCCCAGTTCAGCACATGGGTCCACACGGGCCGGGGCCTGGATTCGATCCTCGGTCCCCGGCACTGCAAAGTGAGCGCTTAACCCACTGAGCCATCCCGGCTTCCCCTGAATAAGTTTTTTGACTTCTGCTCAATTTAAGTTCCACAATCTCAACATATACAACTATCTATGGGCCCAAGCACAGATTATAAGAAAAATACTTAATAGTCTCCAAAATCACTTCAAGCATGTTATCAGGCATTTAACTATAAATATTGTTTATACCAAACTTGTCCAACACACAGCCTGTGGTCCACCTGTGACCCAGGATGGCTTTGATGAGACCCAACAAAAATTTGTAAACTTTCTTAAAACATTATGAGATTTTTTTTGAGTTTTTTTCATTATTATTATTTTTTATTTTTTTAAAGCTCTTCAGCTATTATTAGTGTTAGCATATTTTTTGTGTGGCCCAAGACAATTCTTCTTATTGCAATGGGGCCCAGGGAAGCCAAAAGGTTGGACACCCCTGGTTTACACTGTTTATAGCAACATATACGTGCTTATAACCTCTATTTTTTCATATATTACATGTGTAAGGAGTATCACTGAACTCAACAAATACAAGTCTGTCTTCACTCTAGCTTCTGTAATAGAAAAGGAGAATGACCTAATGTATCGGAGGCATGGAAACAGAATCTTTGATACTGTGTTATAGTGTTAAAGTGTGCCCTGCACACACTTGGGTATATTTCTGCAACACCAAATACCAAAATCAATATTAAAGTGCTAACTCCAAATATTAATAAATAGTTTCTGCAGTTAAATAAAGACTAATAAGTTGAATGTAAGCTTAAGGGAATAGCCTATTCTTTTCTTTCCCTTTTTATATTTATTTTTGCCAAACTTCAGTTAGCCTGGAAGTAATCATAATAATTGGAACCAGCAGAAGGAAATAGCTGATGCTGCTAGGCAAGATGAAATAAATATGCAACTCAAGTAATACTAAATATAAGCTCCATATGAGTATACTAGAATGAAACACCTGAAACAAGACAATTCTTCTGAGTCAAATCTCCAAGTTCACATTTTATAACTAGATATATTTTAGAAATGCAATATTTATAATGTATCTGAATGCCACTGAGTATAAACAAATAACAGATTTATGTCTACTGTAGCAGTAAGACTAACAATTTCCTAGGGAAAAGAAAGAAGACAAAAACTATTTGATTTCTGAGGAAAAACATTCACATAAAGTGAATGTAATAAACTTTCAAGTTCACAAAACAATGTTTGTTTAAAAAATTCAGAAAGCATAAAAACAGACATTTTTAAAAATTTTGTCGTTTGTAGAATTTGATTCTTGTTGTTTTAACACAGTTCTATTGTAGTATTTTTATGGTTGCCAGTTCTATAGGCTACAAAATACTGAAATAGCTGAATAAGAAATACTATAACACTTCTAAAATGCTTATGATTTCATCATGAAAATAATAATTATTTTGAAGTGTTTGAATCATACTAAGATGGTAAAAGAAATAAAAAGACATGAATGTCATTTCTATCAGAAATTTTGATGCTTTGTAAAGGGAAACAAAACTAGAAAAGTGACAATTGAATACTATAGTTGTCGGCTTTGCTGTTTTGGGCACCTATCTAGATTTGTCTTATTCTGTTTTAGCAATATAGCAAAGTGGCTAAGGGCATGGCCTTTTATGTCAGGCAACCACTTACTACTAAGTGACCTTAGACAAGCTAAGTGAACCTGGATAAGTGATGAAACTTCATGCTTCAGTTTCCTCATGTTGAACTGGGATGATAAATATTACTTCCCTCAAAGAGTTCATGTGAAACTTAAATGAATGTAATTAAATGTGAAATGGGACTTTTCCTGTTCCTGGAATGTAGCTAAGGCTTCAAAACTGAGGACAATAAAAAATAAGCAAGTTATCAATCATATCCATGGTAAATCCAATCCAAAGAAAGACCATCACTACCAATAGCCTAGATGAGAACACTCAACATGTGAAAAGAGATTATGTGGAAAAGATACTCTCTTGAAAGGATCCTGCTCAAGAGGCTGTCTACTGGGTCAAGGGAATAGCAACAGAAAGAGCCTGGAGGTGTAGTATAGTGGACAGGAGCTGACAGCAGCACTACAAGTGGTCAGATTCAGAGGTCATTGCCTCTGTCAGGTCATACTGCAGTTGACACAGCAGTATATTCAGAAGGTGAAAAGAAAGCTAGAGTATCTCTGAAGAACATATGTGATCCATAAGAGAAAGGCACTATTTGGATGCCTGACATAACAGAGACTACATAGGGGCAGATTTAAAAGAACTAGAAAAACAAGACTTTGTACCTTTATTCTTATTGTTCCTTGTCATTTACCTTGACCTCTGAGGAGACAGAAATAGGTGTGTGTGTGTGAGTGTGTATGGAGTGTGTGTGTGTGTGTGTGTGTGTGTGATGGAGATAGAGCAAACAAAGCAAAGAAACAGATCATACTAACCTCTCTCATGATTGCTTTCCAGAGTTTCTCACAGAGACTGAGCTAAAAGCAACAAAAGCCAAAAATAAATAAATAGGTCTACGTCAAATTAAAAGGCTTTTGAACAGCAAAGGATCCACCAACAAAACAAAAAGGCAACCTACTGAATGGGAGAAGATATCTGATAAGGGATTGATATCAAAAACATATTAATATAAAGAATTTATAGAATTAAACATTTAATAAAACAAATAATCCAATTAAAAAGTAGACAGAGGACTTGAACAGATATTTCTCCAAAGAAGACACACAGTTGGCCAACAGACACATGAAAAGATGCTCAACAATATTAATCATCAGGGAAAGGCAAATAAAAAGAACACAATGACATATCATCTCATACCTATTAGAATTGTTATTGTCAAAAAGACAACAAAAAGAAAGAGTTGGTGAGGATGTGAAGACAACCCTCATAGACTGTTGGTGGTAGTGTAAACTAGTGCAGCCACTATGAAAAACAATATGGAGATTCCTTAAAAAATTAAAAACAGAACTATCATATGACCTAGGAATTCTACTTCTGGCTACTTATCAGAAGAAAACAGAAACAATAATTTGAAAAGATAAGTGCACCTTTATGTTCATTGCAACATTATTTACAATAGCCAAGATATGAAAGCAACCTTGGTATCCAACAAAAGATGAATGGATAATGACAATGTGGAGAAACATATATATTAACAGCTATAAAAAAGACAGAAATCTTGCCATTTGTGACAACATAGATGGCCCTAGAGGTTATTATGCTAATTGAAATAAGTCAGACAAAGACAAATGCCATATGATTTCACAAAACAAATGAAAAAACAAAACAGAAACAAAATCAGAGATACAAAGAACAAACCGGTGGTTGCCAGAGGGGAGAGGGGAGAAAGGAAAAATGGTGAACAGGATTAAGAGGTACAAACTTCCAGTTATAAAATAAGTCAAAGGGATGTAATGTACAGCAGGGGTCCCCAACTGTGCCACATAGCAAGTGAGCAGTGAGCCAGCAAAGCAAAGCTTTGTCAGTATTTATAGCCACTCTCCATCACTGGCATTACCCACTGAGCTCCAATTCCTGTCGGATCAGTGGGGTGTTATATTCTCACAGGAGTGTGAACCCTATTGTGAACTGTGCATGTGCATCTCTCCTCTCCCACCCTCCTGCCCCTGGTCCATGGAAAATCTGTCTTCCACGAAACCAGTTCCTGGTGCCAAAAATTGGGGACCACTGATGTACAGCATAGAGAATATAGTCCATAATATAATAACTTTGTAGGGTGACAGATGTTTACTAGGCATATTATGGTGATCACTTTGTAAGGCATGTAAATGTAGAATCACTATGTTGTACACCTGAAACTGATATAATATTTATGTCAACTATAATAAAAAATTAACAAATTAATAAAATGGAATGAAAGTTTAAAGTTTATATTTTGAAGACTCTGTTCTTTTATAACCAAAAATGGTTATAAATGGTATATAATGTTGTGATACATTAAAGTAAAAGACAGTTATAAGGTGGAGCATTGAGTCTTTGGTTAGGCAGGGATAAGTGAAAGGAAAATACAGTTACCCTGGCACTCATTTTTTCCCACTCATTCAGTTCTTTTA
>PVKE010026009.1:0-22625 GCA_004027555.1 Craseonycteris thonglongyai | reverse complement strand
CTTCAGTGCATATTTATTTCTATTTTACTTTTGACAGATAGAGAGAGAGACAGAGACAGAGACAGCTAGAGAACCGAACTGTGGGAACTCCCCAGTTCAGCATGTGGGTCCTGCCTGGGCCGGAGCCGGGATTCGATCCTCGGTCCTCATGGCCTCAAAGCGAGCGCTCAACCCGCTGAGCCGTCCCGGCTTTCCCCCATCATTCTTCTAGAACACTCTTGTCCAATAAACTTTTCTCTGACAATGGAAGCACTTTATATGTGCATTGTCCAAAATGGTAGCCACTAGTCACATGTGGTTATTGAGCACTGAAAATATGGCTAGCATGACAAAAGAACTGAATATTTTATTTTATATACTTGAATAAATTTAAATCACCGCATGTAACTAGTGGCCACTGTATTGGAGAGTACAGTTTTATGAGTTGAGTTCTTTGAACTCCTTAGGCATTTGAGAATATATTATTATCTAAGACAACCTGGAAACTGTTAGTTTTTGGTTTAATTAGACCTTCAAATACTTCCACCTAAGTATGCCTCCTGCCAGAAGCTATAAACCTGGGGAGCCGGGGGAAATATATGTGGGGCATAGCACAAGGTATTTCTGCCAGTATGGCCTTTTTTATTCTAACCTATAACATTACTCACTAGAATATCAAAGATTCCATGCCAAATTAGTTACAGCAAGTGACCACCAGGAATGGAGATGTGGGTACAGAAAAGGAATATAGAACTCACTGTGTACTTGGAGGGTTTTCCTCCTTAAATGAGGACGTTTCTCCTTCCATTTTCACTGCCAAGAATGTGAGGCATCTGTTCAAGGGCTTTCCCCATATACAGGTGCTCAGTTGTCCCTTCTGGGGCTTTGAGCATGTTTAGCACAGAAGTATAGCAGATTCTCAGTTAACCAGCACCCATGCTGGATAAATATAGTATTCTTTCATCGTTTTTTGTTTTGTATTGTTTGCTGGTGGCTTGAGTTTCAGTTAATGGAGATTCTACTGTATTTAAGTCTTGTTTCAGCGAGACATTTACCAAATGGCTAACACAGATTCTATGGTTTTATACCTCTCTTTGTATTCAATTTGCAAAGTTGTCTTTTAGTCATATAAAATCTCTGAGCATATAAAAGTTGAACTATGAAGTTGGCCAAAAAGTTGTTGCATTTTCCATAAAAGAATTACCTTTCATTTACACACACACATACTCGCAACAAATTTTTGGCCAGCCAGGAGTTTATTGTATATAAAATTGTGTATTCTGGGCTCAACAGTTTCCTATAAAGAAATTTGTTTTATTCCAGTTTGAGTAACAGGTGTTTATGCCTGAATTTAAGGGAAGGAGACAGACTTTTTGATGGATTTTCCATCCCAACTAGCCTTCTACTTGTTTTGATCACAGTGCAACCAACACTCAAAGAAACCTCCCTGGGGCAAGCCGGGATGGCTCAGTGTGTTAAGTGCTCACTTTGCAGCCCCGGGGACCGGGGATCGAATCCCGGCCCCGGCCCATGAGGACCCATATGCTGAACTGGGGAGTTCCCCCAGTTCAGTTCTCTCTCTGTCTCTCTGTCTCTCTGTCTCTCTGTCTCTCTGTCTCTCTCTCTCTGTCAATAAATAAATAAATAAATAAATAAATAAATGTGTATGCATTTAAAAAAGAAACCTCCCTGGCTTCACCCACTGGAAGACTGAAGAATACAGAACACCCAATTATTTCTGAGTGCTCCCCAAGAGGGTGAAAACCACGAGAACTGAAGAGCGTTGGTTGCGTGCATAGCAGTAGAGGCAATATGGACCAGTACGTGATCCAGGAGTGAGAAGCGCTTACCACACTGCTCGTCCGTCCCATCCGGGCACTCCCGCTGTCCATTGCAGAGCCAGGTCACAGGGATGCATCTCTCACCACATGTCGCTTGCCTCGTCATGTTGCACTGTACGTCATCTGCATTGGACGACCAAGAGGCAAAGCCATGAGGGTTCCTGGCTTCTTCGGTTATAAGAGGGCACCTTTTCATGATAAGCTGCAGTCCGTGGTCATTTTGGAAGGAAGACCTTCCCACAACAAGTGCCCAGGAGAGAAACACTAGGGGATTCACGACCCCGAAAACGCACACAAGTTAGTCAGCCACCTTCCTCGGGAACCATTCTTTCTGTGGAGTTGCTGCTGGAGTTGTACCATTTGCTTCCTTGTTTTCTATTAGAATGGGGGTGGGGGACTTACACTCGTGTTTAAAAAGACATGAATACTTCTTCCAGCTCTGGTTTGGTCTTAAAGACTCGGAGTATGAATAGTTGTAAGTTCAGAGATTTAGGTTCAAAGTACTTGACTCTTGTTGGTTTTTATACATGTGCAGACACATCTTAAAATAAAATTTGAGTGTTTGGTCCTACATACCATCTTTATAAAAGTGCTTCTAAATAGGCTGGTTACAAATATTTGAAAGCTTTCAGTTATTTGTAGAGATTAATTTATATTATCTGTTTTATTTAACTCATGAACCTGTGTTTATCAACCTTGAATAATTAATGGTCAAAAATAAGCCTGTTATGGGATGTGGCTCTCAGAGGGAAGCTCCAAGAAGACCTGACTGTAACTCATTTACCACACTGTGCTGCTGACTTTCAAAGAGGAAAATCCAGTCTTTGGTTCCTACCGGTATTAAGTATAAGCCACATGCCCTATACTCGCAGAAATCCCTGCAAGACACAGTGCAAGGCCCAGCAGTCCTGCTCCCGGGAACAATTCGTGCATGTGGAATGGAAAGTGATACACAAAGCGACGTCATGGAAATCGACAATGGGAGGCCATTGTGTAACTACACCTTCTTGGGTAAGACACCATGTCTTACTCCTACTTGTATCTCTCTAAGATGGTGCTTTTAGCACAGTTTACTCAGTTTGATTTAAAGCTAGCTTATACAAATAATTTAAATAAAATATTCAGGTAGTATTGGTTATTAACAGATAGCAAATAACTTTGCCATCTACTCACATACCATCCAGGCAATCCCACATCACTCAACCTAAACCACTATGCTGAGAGCAGGTGATGTTAGCAACTTCAGAGTACCGGTATAAGCTCCACTGCCAGGCTCCTTAGGTTAGAGTCCTGGTGAGACCACTTACTAGCAACACACGGACAGAGAGGAACTTCCTCTCTCTGGACTTGTCTATGAAATGAGGCCAGTAAATAAGTAATCCTAAAAGAAGACTCAAGTACTCAGTGAGCTCAGAGCTACTTGGCACAGTACCCACCCCATAAATGCTCAGAAAGCAGCTATTCTTTTGCTCCCTTTTCCAGTAGATCCTTTCAGAAAGATATCCAAAGTTAGGTAGATACTTGCTGGGAATGAACAAGACATTATTTATTTGCATAGTTGTTTATGTATGAAATTGATGGTAATTTTCTCGTTGTCAATATACAAAGCACAAGGATCGTACGTATTCCAAATCAGATATTATAAAGGTGCCTTCGTACCAGAGGGCTTGGAAAGCATCACTTAGCAAAATACCCCAGTAACTTTAATCCTATTTCAAGAGCAGGGCAAGCAGACCCCACAGGGCAAGGCCTTCCAGCCACAGCAGAGCTGCTACACCAGGTGAGGCAAAAATCGCCATGGTTAGCATCCCTCCTGGAAAATAAACAACTCAGGTGTTAAGTGGTACCTCCTTCTAATTAGGCAAGACCACTTGGACCAAAAAAGGGCCTGCAATTGTTAAAATGATTGACAGCCTGCCTTCCATCCATGGGACCAATCAGGAGCACCTGTCGTGAAGGCTAGGCAGGCCTACGGGTCAGACCCTGGGTACCTACTACACCTGGCTGAGTCACCAGCCGCTGGACCTTTGGGAACTGTGGGGGTCTCAGTCACCCCGGGACCCCGACTCAACTCTCTTCTGCCTCGGGCACTGTCAGAAACCTGAATGGTACCAAGAGCTGCAGGAAATGGCTTCCTAACTGCACCCCGGGCCCAAGCCCCATTTCCCCGAGGGTTTTCTGGAGGGAGGGACCACCTCCCCAGGTCCCTGACCCCCCAGGCGGCTCAGTTTTCTGCCTGGTAAAGCCGAGCGACGGGCCCATCCGAGATCAGGGCTGGAAAGCGAATCCCACGGGGCCTGGACGCCGGGGACAGGAGAAGCCGTGGAGGGAGGGCGCGCCCCGCGCTCAGGTGTGGCCAGAGCCCCCTTTTCCTCCTGCTTGTGGACAGAAAAGGGAGACACCGGATACCTCGCTGGGCCCGCTCCCCTCCCACCAGCCCGGCAGGATAAACGGCGGAGACACAGGAGACTCGCCTGGCTGCCCCTGCAGAAGGCCAGCCTCGCCCTCGTAGATAAGAGGTCACTGCACAATATGTGTGGTCGGGTGGCTGCCCGCCCAGCAAGGGTCCCCCAAGCTCTCCTCCGCCCCACGACCCCCGCCCTTGCAGGGCCCGGCAGCCCGCGCCCCCTGCTCGCTGCAGAGCGGGGTGCGGTCCCTCCCCAGGGCGCCCGCGGGCCCCACTCACCGGCCCCGGAGCTCCCGAGGCCGCCCAGCGCGGCCAGCACCGGCTGCAGGAGCAGAAGCAGCGCCTGGCGACTCATGGACGGGAGGGGACAGGGCGCCGCGGACCCGACGTGGCGGTGCCTCCAGGCGGATGCTGCGCTCGCCCGAGGAAACCCCAGGCGGGGAGGAGGGCGGGGGCTCCGGGGCGGGCTTTATCCCCGTCCCCGCCGCTCATTGGGGACGGCTGGGCGGGGGTGAGGGGCTGGCAGGAATTGGCGCCGCCGCCCGGTGAGAGAAGCGCCACCCGGGTAGGAGCCAGGTTGTGGGGACAGCGCTGCGCCTCGCGTCCGTCTCTCTCCAGCCCCTCGGTGGCGAGGAAGGGCCAGGTCGCCAGGCCCCACCTGCGATGAAATGGCAGACACTCAGCTAATCCGGAGCCCTGGCCACACTTGGGGACAAGGGATGGGTAGTCAGCGACACTTAACTGAAGGTTTCTCGAACTTTCATGTGACCAAGAATCACCTGATTATCTCCTTATTACGCAGACTGCGCTTCTGCAGGTCCAGGGCAGGGTCTGAGATTCTAACAAACTCATAGGGCACCGTGTGATGTCTTTGTTGCTGATTTTCAGACCTCACTTTAAATAGCAAGTGTTCAATAGCTGCCATACTGAGGACATCACAGTGACTGCTGCTCCCGGGGCTGTTCTCTGCCGGGACGCCCTCAGTATCTCCTGTCCTGCCCGCCACCTGCACAGAATTAGGGTCTTCATGTCCCCGGGCCGTAATGACAGCTCTGAGCTGTTAGTCCTCTGGTGGGTGATCAGCAAACTCTGCAAATGAAAGGTAACAGCACAAACGCCCAGAAAAACACTATGTCCCTTTGTGTCTGCAGTGCTGCTAGGAGTGGAATGCTTTAATCAACAGTTGGACATGAACATAGTTTGAATTTGATGGGTCCAAACCAGAGTCAAACATAATCCAAGTAGGGTTGTGGGTTTATAGAACTGGAAGAACTTAGAGGTCATCTTATCCAAATGCTGCTGTTTCAGGATGAGATGATGAATAAAAATGAGAGTTTGCGACACATTCCCACCGGCATAGACCACCCTCCCACCCCCTTACTTACTAAGCGGTGACATGTCTTCTTTCCCATACATACCTCAGGGAACGTGTCAGATTCTTGGAGAGAACACGGTGGAGTTAGAATTCAGAATGTGAAACTGGCAAGGAACATTTATAGTGTTTGGGAATGAAAGGCAGCAATAAAACACCAGGGAAAAAATAGAAATGGAGAAGCGAATTGCAAAGTGCCTTTTTAAATTTTATTTGCAACACAATCCTCCAACAGCTTCCTTCTAAATCATCCCTCTTCGTGTTCACTGTGGGTCCCATCGAACCACACTTCGAAGCCAGCAGAATGCCATATGCTCTCATGTTTTCTTTAAATCCCTTGCATGCTCTGGTTGCATAAGCCAAAAAGGACCTTTCTGCTTTTAACAAAAATCTCCTGAGATATCAAGTTGCTTTTTGCTAAAATGATGCTGCTTTGGAACCATATTATTTCAGAGGCTCAATGGTGTTCGGTGACACAAACAGAGCAATTCAGGGTTATGAGACTAAAGGTTAGTTTTCTGCACAGGAAGGAATTGAAGCTAGTGGCAAGTAACTGGGGCTGGGGTATGATAGGTCTGGGCTTAAATCACAGCTAAACGAGATTATATACACATAGAGATGGCGGCTTTATTGTTGTAAGCAGTAAGCATCAGTTTTTAATAAATCATACCACCTGAGGAAGCCACAGACAAAAGGGATATAAATAATAACTAATTTAAATCACATTTATATTTGACCTGGCCTATCTTGTCTCCTCCATGGAGACCTTCTGAACAGGTATTGCCTGCACTACGCATTTCAGCACTTACTCGTAATTAGACTGTCCCTTGAGAATCTTGGCTTAATAGATAAATCTGTTGAATTATTACTTGAAACTTCTTGAATGTAGCAACAATATCATATACCTCTTTTGTATTTCTTACATTCTCGTAATCAAATGTTTTAATGCAGGTCCTCTAGGGACAAGCATAAAAATCTACATCTTGATGCCCAGTAGCGCACGCGGCGTCCCCGGGCTTCACGGATCCGCGGCGGAGGCGGAGGTCTCCGCGGCTGCTGCGGAAACCACAGCAAGTGAAGCGGCGGTTCCGCTGACCGCGGCACTAACGGAGGCGGAAGGGGCCCTGCGACCACGACATCGTCGACAGGGGTGGCTGAGAGGGCCGAGCACCTAGGGGACTCGCCGGCTCGGAAGCCGGATCCCGAGCCGGGAAGGATGGATCATCACCAGCTAGGGACTGGCCGCTACCAGGTGCTTCACAATGAAGAAGATAATTCAGAATTACCTGCTGTAGAGCAACCATCAACTTCAAACCCAATACCACAGATGATGCAGATGGCTCCTTCAGCATCAGTACTGGAAACTGACTCTTCTCCTCCACCTTATAGTAGTATTACTGTGGAAGTACCTACAACCTCAGATACAGAAGTTTACAGTGAGTATTATCCTGTGCCACCACCCTACAGTGTTGCTACCTCTCTTCCTACGGATGATGAAGCAGAGAAGGCTAAAGCTGCTGCAATGGCAGCTGCAGCAGCAGAAACATCTCAAAGAATTCAGGAGGAAGAGTGTCCACCAAGAGATGACTTTAGTGATGCAGACCAGCTCAGAGTGGGTAATGATGGGATTGTCATGCTGGCGTTTTTCATGGCATTTATTTTCAACTGGCTTGGATTTTGCTTATCCTTCTGTATCACCAATACCATAACTGGGAGGTATGGTGCCATCTGTGGATTTGGCCTTTCATTGATCAAATGGATCCTTATTGTCAGATTTTCTGATTATTTTACTGGATATTTCAATGGACAATACTGGCTTTGGTGGATATTTCTTGTCCTTGGCCTGCTCCTTTTCTTCAGAGGATTTGTTAATTATCTGAAAGTAAGAAACATGTCTGAAAGTATGGCAGCTGCTCATAGAACAAGATATTTCTTCTTATTATAGAGACTGCATCAACCAGACACTCCTTTCTTATATCAATGAGAAATTTCCAGATCATCTGTAAACCTATGACTTTAATAGAATAGAAGACTACTAATAACAGAAGACAAATTAGTCAAGAAAAGATAGAGCTTCAAAATTGAATGGCAGTGTGGTTTATGCCTAAAAGCTATCTCTATTCATTCTCTTAAATATTTATATTTAGTTTGTTTTGCACATTTGCTTATGTGCCCATTTAATAGATTTATGTGTACTTGAAAAAAACCATAAAGTTGCAGCAGTAAAATCTGATCACATTTGGTTAATAAGTGAAAGAGTTGCGTGGTAAATAGTCTTCCAGCATGTAAATGCCATTGACTTCTGACATAATGTTTAGTATAATAAAAATGAAATTATTAACCATGAAAAAAAAATCTACATCTTCCTTGAATTCACTTAACAAATTATCAGACACCTACTATACGCTAAGCACTGTTCCAGGCACTGAAGATAAACATCAGTGAACAAAATAAACAAAACAATGAACCTTAACAGAGATTACATTCTAGTCATGGTGGTTGGGGAGGGAGTTAGGGAACACAGTCAACAAATGAGAAAAGCTCGTACATTTTACAGTTTGTAATAAAGTGGTTAACTCGTATGAGTAACTCTTATGGAGAAAAATAAAAAGAGAATGGGAATATGGAGTGCCCATGAGGGCCTGTGGAAGAGTTATGATTCCAAATGGTGTTGTCACGAGACTCGTCATTGAGAAGGTGTCATTTGAGCGAAGATTTAAAGGTGACAAGAAAAAACCTCTGACTCTGACCATGAAGAAATAATGGGACTTGGAAATACCCACCCACCATAAACTACAAGAAAAATGAACAAAATATAAGAAGCGATTCAGACATTGGATAACAGGTGAACTCACTAAGAGAAGGGAACTAAATGAGGTGCTTACCACTGCCCAGACTTCCTGCCTGGAAGTAATTTCCAGGCTATGTCCCAACCAGGGAGAAAGAGAGAACGGACATGGGGTTTTCTGCCTTTATGGGGGTGAAGGGTAGGGTTCCTAAAGGCTCATTTTTGGGTTTTTTTGTTTTGGTTTTTTGTTTTATTGTTTTTGAGAGAGAGAGAAAGAGAGAGAGAGAGAGAGAGAGAGAGAGATACAGAGACAGAGAGAGAACTGAACTGGGGGCACTCCCCAGTTTAGCATATGGATCCGCACGGGCTGGGGCCGGGATTCTATCCTCAGTCCCCGGTGCTGCAAAGTGAGTGCCTAACCCACTGAGCCATCCCGGCTTCCCCTAAGGCTCATTTTTTTAAAGATTTATTTTATTGTTTGAGAGGAGAGAGAGAGAGAAGGTGGGAGGGCCCAGAGCAGTCTCCATAGTTGTACATCATCAGTTGTGACATGTTTTCATTCCCACAGAGGTGGATGTGGAGCCATGCAGGGCAGGAACCAAACTGGGGGTCTCCTGCATGGGAGGAAAGCACCCCCAACTCAGTGCCATCCCAGTGGTCACCAGCTGCGATGCAGTTCAGCTTACGGGTCTGCACGGATGGGGTTGGAATCAAACCCTGGACCTCATGATTATGGGGCAAGTGTTCAACTGCTGAGCTATCCCAGCATACCGCTAGGGTTGATTCACTCTTAATTGGTGAATTTAGCACAAAAAAATTGGGATTTAGCACAGGAAGGAAAAAGCAAGCCATCAGTCAAAAGGTCAATTGTTGAGGTCAACTAGGACTTTCTAGAACAAGGAACTTCATGGGAGGTGGGGGCCTAGCTCTTTATCTAGTTGTGTAGCTAGCAATGTGTTTATTCAGATGGATACCTCAGCAATCAAAAGCTTAATGTCAGGCACTTATCAAAAAAGCTAATTGTGGGGAAGCCGGATGGCTCAGTGGGTTAAGCGCTCAATTTGCAGCACCGGGGACCAGGGATCAAATCCCGGCCCCGGCCCGTGCGGAACCATATGCTGAACTGGGAGCTCCCCCAGTTCAGTTCTCTCTCTGTCTCTGTCTCTGTATCTCTCTCTCTCTCTGTCAAAAATAAAAATAAATTAAAAATATATATATATATAAAAAAAAAAAGCTAATTGTCAGGAATTGACAGTACAACCAACCTACATTCCTCAGATAAATCCATCCCACTTGGTCATAAACAGACATGTGTATGAAAGAAATACAGCATGGTTAATGGAATACATAACAAAATTGACTTGTGAGAACATGAGTGTGTAATTAGCACAGTACATACATCTAATCAGTAATTGAATGAACCCTGTGGTTATTGCCACTGCTTCGTGCTGGCAGAAATTCGCAAGGATGCAATTAATAATAAATAAACGGGTAACAAATGATGGGCTAAGTTGCTGTAAGTTACGCCAATGACAGATACTAAAATTATTTCCTTGATGTTATATGTATTTTACTTTCTAATTCTGTGAAATTCGCTAATTTATGTATGTGTTGTATAGCGCGTCCCCATCAGTGAGCTGATTCACCAACACGTTATACTACGTCAGGCTGCCTAGCTGGGATCGTGTGGGAGTCTATGTGTGTACCAAAGAGCTGGAGGGAATAGATGCTGAATGATGACATGCCAAGAGATACTAGCCTGGAAAGATTTCATGGAAGAGGTGACATTTCAGCCGAAATTTGGAAGAAAAAAGAAAAATGCTACGGAGGATCAGTTATCCAGCAAGTCACATCTGTGTTGATTTGGCAATGTGGCAACCTGAATCGCTTCCCATCTGTTTGAACGTAAATATCAGAGTCACCTTTTGCTAGCTTCCCTTGCTGGTGTCCCTCTGGGCCAACTGAGGAACAGACTGCTAAAATAATCTGGTGTGACAGGTGACATTTGGAAACTGCTGTGCTTGTCCCATCAGGCGACAACCTGCTTCTTTACCAGTGACAATGGGCGGCCACGGGCCTTGGGGAGTCTCCATTCCCTGGATGCATTTGATTTCACTCCTTGCCTACCCTTCTGTCATTTCTTTTTTTTTGTTTGTTTTGTTTTGTTTTTTGTATTTGCCAGTAATTTATTTAACAGGTTCACTGTGATAATTATAATTTCTAACATTTCACATGCTAATAGCACACAGGATAATATCTCTTAATAAGTCAATGCAGAACATACACACTCCAAAGCAAGGATAGATTACACTATGGTTCCAGGCAAAGAGGGGATGGAAGAAATAAAGGCCACGTTTAGTTGAGGTGTTCCTTTCTAAGAGTTCTGGTTCTCAATGGAGTCTGGCTCTTCCAACTATCAGCTTCTGGCTTATGTCTCTCGAAGTTGGGGTACGTTTCTAGTGGCCGGTGGCACTAGTGTTGGCAGGCAAGGTGAGCTGTTACAACTTGTGCCACTGCCTGTGAAGTGCAGCCTTGTCAAGTCAAGGCAAAACCAGATGTCCCTTTTCCCACAACTGCTGCACAGTTTAATACCACTGCCCACCAAGTGTAGCCTGGCCGTGACAAGACAAGTGTCTGAAGATCTTGGGAGAGCTATTTAAATCAGCAAAGAGTAGCTTTCCCCAGACTGAACACTCTCAGGTGGCTGCTCAAACCTCTTGGTTTTTGAAGTTTAAAAGTTCATCACCCAATGGACACCACTGCTCTTGTGATGGTATCAACGACGTAATGGTCCGGGCTCCCTCCAGGTATGACAGTTTGATAAAGTCTTAATATCTAACTTCTAAATAATTTCATCAGAATTAGTTATTCAAAATAAGTTCAAACCATAAACTGTGTTCTAAACAAAAATTTGAAATCATAACAATTCAGTACACAATCCACCCTGTGATTTCAAATCACTTACACTATATAGTATATACATATATATGTGCATACATATAAGGACCTAATGTCCTTTAGAAAATCTAAGTTCACATTTGTATCAATCCACCCTGTGCATCTACATCACTTAGCATTTTAATCACACTCACACAATCTTATTTTGTGGGTAAATTTCCTGTGACACACTCAAATCAGGAGACTTAATATGGTTTCCTCACTTTGTACACTGTAACATGGGGTTTGTGTGAATATGTTCTGGTGGCAGGTTCGTTTTTTTTTTCAAGTTTCTCAAGATGGGAGTCTAAGGATAATATTTGTAACTTTTAGATTTTTTTCTGAAATTTATTGGGGCTTCTTCTCACAACCCTTATTTATTCCTTTAAAATTGAAAGAAAAAGATCTTTCTATTTAAAAAACTTGTCTCACTTGTTTTCGTGAAGATGTAAGAAAAAAAAATTTGAGATATAACTGACATTAACACTATATTGCTTTCAAGTGTAAAACATGGTATTTACATATATTGCAAAGTCATCACAATAAGTCTAGTAACATGTTACCCGTTACACATTTTTTGTTTTAATGAGAAATTTTAAGATTTACTCTTACTTTCAAATAAACAATTCAACATTATTATCTATTGTCACCATGCTGTGCATTGCATCTCATGACTTATTTTCTCTGACTTATTTCACTTAGCCTAATACATACCCTTAAAGTCCATCTATGGTTTCACAAATAGCAAGATTAATCTTTTTTTATGATTGAATATGTGTACACACACACCACATTTTCTGTATAGGTTTATCCACTGAAGCAGGCCTGGGTTGTTTCCATTTCTTGATTATTGTAAATTATGCTGCTGTATGTGTATCTTTTCTGTTTTAGTTTCCTTCAGGTAAATACTTGGAAATGGGATTGCTGTCTTGTATGGCAGTTCTTTTATATTTTTTGAGGAACTTCCATACTGTTTTCCATAGTGGCTGCTCCAACTTATATTCCCAACAGTGTATAAGAATTCTATTTTCTCCACATCTTCACCAACACTTATTATTTCTTGACTTTTTGATAACAGCCATTCTAATAGGCATGAGATGATATTTCACTATGGTTTTGACTTGCAGCAAATATACAGATTGGCCATCTGTATATTTTCCTTGGAAAAAGGTAGGAATTTAAAAATGATTAGCAAGACTAGGTAAAATTCATTCTTTCTGTCTTGAGTAGGCATGTTCTACCAAAATCTTTCTTACTTTATATCAAATGTCATCAATAGAATTAATCTCTCATAAATTGTAAAGGTTGTGAAGGGCAGAGGGAGAGGGAGAATATTTAAGGTAGCCTATTAAAATGAAAACTTCCAAGAAGGAACAAATACCATGAGTTGTAATTTAAAAGGAACATTACCACCACTAACAAAAAATCCCCACAACTTAATACAGTTACAACGGAGAGAAAAACACCAAGAAAAAACATTTGAAGGACAGGTGGATAAATCAGAGGCGGAAAGAGGATTTTGCTCATTTCCAATTTGTGGAGGGCCAGCTGTTTTTGTTTTTGTTTTTGTAGTTTCAAAGGCGAACATTAGAAGCAATAACACCGGCCTATGATTTTAGCTCCTCTTCACACTGCTCCAGCTCTGTGTAGTGAAGCTCACTTAGATAATACGTATTTTGGAGTATTATCTATGTGAGAGGCTGATTCTATGTTAAAGGAAATTGACTGAGAATTTTTTTCAACTGCCCAAAGAAATTAACAGCCTTAGAATTAGTCGGAGGACACTGTCAGAATGAAAAAAACTTGGTGACAATTTAGCAATGGAAAGAAGAAAGTCACTTCTAAACCTTCAGAGAAGACAGGCTCCATGAAAATTAAAAGTGATCCATCGGAGGTTGTGTAAAATAGAGTTCTTGAACTCTGTTTCTTGCAAAAGCTACTGGTTGACATCCTACTTAATCACGAAATGCAAGAAGGCAGGCAGGTTCATTTCTTCCCTGCCCCTCTCTTCTCCTGCCTCCTTGTGGTGCTGTTCATCTCCAGAAGTTCCATCTGGCTCCTTTCTATAGATTCAAGTTTAGTTTTCAAGTATTCCGATGGTCTACTGACTGCATTCTTGAGATTATTTAGCTGCCTTTCTGTACTCTGCCAGCATTCTGCGAGCTCTCTGAGTACTTTCACAATTTCAATCCTGAATTCGCTCTCAGACATGCCCATAACATCAGGTTCTTTTTCTAGAGATTTTCCTTTTCTTTTTCTGAGCAGACTTTTTAGCTTGGTTGTACATATTTACTCTCGAATTATTTCCTTTTCTGGGCATTTATAGGCGTGGGTACCGCTGCCGGTAGAGACAAAGAGGTTTTTCTGTTTTCCTGTGGGTATCGCTGTATCGTTTTATTTCTCTTGTGTTATTTCTTTTTCTTGTGGTGGGTAGTTTCCTGGGCGGTGGGCTTCTGCTCTTTAACCAGGCTGCCTTGGTCTCAGGAAGTTGTTCCTTTTGGAGGATTTGGTGGGCTATGGAGCCTAGAGTCTCTGGATCACCAGGGCGCCCCCTGCTGCCGGAAACTGAAGCGCCTGTGTCTCAGCTGCCCTGGGCTGTTCAGCAGGTTTCTGCAGGTACTACTGCCATACGATGAGCGGGTCTCCTAGCTGTGTTTGTGTGTTGCACAGGAATCCTTTGTTGGATTACAGTGTAACGTCCGGGTGAGCTTTCCAGGAGAGCTGATCACGACGCCGTTTTCAAGCCGGATCCCCCTTCTGTCATTTCTGATGTAAAATGTTGCACTTTTTGTTTCTGAAGAGCCATTCAAATTTTATTGTCACTGGTAAAAACCGACCTGTCTTAGCTCCTTTGGTTGTGTTTCTCCAAAGAATGTGTCCCAGGGACTTAACCTGAGAGCCAAAGATCTCTCTCTCTCTCTCTTTTTTTTTTTAAGATTTCTTTTTTGCGAGGAGAGAGAGAGAGAGAGAGAGAAGGGGGAGGGCCCAGAGCAGTCTCCATGGTTGTACATCACTAATTCTGACATGGTTTCATTCCACACAGGTGGATGTGGGACTGCGGGGGGTGGGAACCAAACCAGGGGCCTTCCATAAGGGAGGCAGGAACCTTCGCCCCTGAGTGGTTACCAATTCCACCACAGTTCAGCATATGGGGTTTGCACGGGCTGGGGCTGAGAATCGAACCCCAGACCCCACGATTAAACCAGGCAAGCACTCAACCACTGAGCTATCCCAGCATCCCCAAGATCTTGAAATTATAGTGCATAAAAAAATAGTGAGGTCCTTAATGGTATTACACTTATGGCCTTGTTGGTCTTTATCTTAAAAAAAGTAGTGGCAAATGTCAGCATGAAATCATGACAAGCAGGGACCATAACTTGGGCACAGTGTATTGTATACATACTAAGTTTCTAAGTATGTAAAAAACCAGCATTTCATGAATTTCCTGTGTACTGTCCTAGCTGTTTGCATTGTTTGTTCAATCAGGTGTTCACCAGGGCCTATAATCGCACCTTTTCTACCTGCTCTCTTTCTCACATCACCCGCTCCTTCTTCTGCTCCCTGGCCCCATCCCAGTCTTCCCCTCAGTGCCTGTCACATGCCTGCCCGTCTCAGCTGTTTGCTCTTAACTGTCTGTGCTCAGCATCAAAGTGATGTGAACCACGAATCACCCCAGCGGGTTGCTTTCTGATATGGCCACTGGTAGTCTTATATTTCCCGAGACAACTTGAGGAGTACAGTCCTAACCTTACCCTCCAGATTATTAAATACTAATCATATGCATTTCTGTTACATTAGGATTAGAGACAAGTTCTGTTTAGTAATAACTCCAAGAACAGTCTTTATAGTTTATTTTCACATTGAAAACCAAGTCAGATTTGCTTCAGCCTCAAAGAGCGTGTTTATGTAAACTTAAATGAACACAGCAAACAAGCTGCACTTTTTTTTTTTAATGAGAAGATTAAAAGTAAACCTTGGTTGACTCTGCAATATTCTTTCTCTGCTTCTTTTTACCAAATATGACTGGTTTGTGACTAGGAAAAAGATAACGTTGTCTGCTGTTATTAGACTTTTAACAGTATGGCTTGATAGTTCATATGCCAGATTTTTTTCTTCCTCCTTCCTCATACTCCTTTCTTTTTGTCTGCTTTTCTTCTCTTTACTCATTTTATTGTGGTGATATCTTGTTGTTGTTGTTTTTATTTGGTTCTAGATTATGTTTGTCTTGGTACTATTTGAAGCTCAGTCCTCATTTGTTTATATAATAATAACAAAAAGTACTGCCCACTAAGCCCTGAGCAGTGAAGAGCAGAAAGAGAGCAGATCTGGAAATGAAGAGACTTGAGTTCTTTTTCTTATCTGGCTGCTTATTAGTTTTGTGACATTTATTAGGCTTTATAGCTTCTCTGGACTTCATGTATAAAATCAGATGGTGGAAAATGGTTCTTTTTCAGAACATTTTAAACTTCAGCATTTTAAAATCTAAACACACACACACATACACAAAATGTGTTACAAAACCACATATTTAAAAACTAAACAGCATACTTAAAAATGGGTTAAAGAAAATATTTAAACAGAAATATAAAAATATTTTGAGCTGATTGAAAATGAAAAAATTACATGTCAAAACATGGGGGATGCATCTAACACAGTACTCAGATGGTATATAATAACAGTCAATGCCTATATTAGAAAAGATGAAAGTCAATGAACTCAGCTTATATATTAGAAAAAGGACAGTAAACTGAACCCAAAACAGGCACAAGGAAGAAAATAATAAAGGTCATAAATCAACTAAATAAAATTTTTTTTAATAATAGAAAAAAATCAATGAACCTAAAAGCTGGTTCTTTGAGAAGCTCAACAACATCAAAATAATAAAAGTCAGGGAAGCTGGCATGGCTCAGCAAGTTGAGTGCTCGTTTGCAGCCCTGGGGTCCCAGGATCAAATCCCAGCCCTGGCCCGTGCAGACCCATATGCTGAACTGGGGTGTGCTTCCCCCAGTTCAGTTTTCACCCTGCATGCATTCCCCACCCCCCCCACCCCCGTATGCAATGAAATCATGAAAAACTGATGACGTACAACTACGGACACTGCTCTGGGCCCTCCCTCTTCTCCCTGTCTCTGTCTGTCTCTGTTTCTCTGTCAAAAACAATAAAATAAGTTAAAACAACAACAACAGCAAAATAGTGAGAAAGGCTGTAGAGAGTTCCAGACTAAAGCAGGCTAAAGAAACAACTAAGTGTGACACCTGACCCTAGACCGGACCCTGCAATGAAGGGGGATGGGAAGGCTATGAAAGACATTACGTCAACTGACAAACATGAATATGGAATATACATTAGATTAAAATATAATGTACATGTTCATGACAATATCAGCTTATTAAATGGATAACTATGCTATGGATATGCAAGAGAATATCACTCCTCTTTGGCAGCACACACTAAAGTGTTTAGGAATCAGTGTAAATATAAGAATATACGTGTAACTTACCCACAAATGGTTCAGAAAATAACTGTGTGTGTGTGTATAGAGAAAGCAAAAGATAAAACAAATTGGGATAAAATGTTAATAATTGGTAAATCTGAATAAAGGGCATTACAAATGTTCTTTGGACTATTTTTATTTTTCTAATTGTAAATTGTTAAAAAAAATATATATATATTTTAAGTCCATACCTACAAATTTCAATTTTGTGAACAATATAGGTATTGAAATGGGCGAATAAATAAGTGAGAAAGCCAAAGCATCCCTAAGTCTCAGTTTGATGGAGGTAGCAGGATTTAGGGAGCCAAAGCGACTATGTGATTTTAGTATTTTGACAGAGATTTCTAACACTAAATAGGTGTTATAATATAAGAGATAATAGTAGAATGTGTATTGCTTGAGACAAAGGAAGGCAGAGAGAAGAATTTTAAAAATTAATGTCCTGATTAATCTAGAGGAATCAGAAAAGAGGAAATGTATGACCAACAATAGATACAATAAATAGTATATGTATATAAAGTAGGAAGGAAGGTAGGAAATCAAATCCATCAGAAGACATTTGAGGGGATGATGGGATAGCTCAGCAATAGAGCACTTGCCTTGAAATCACAAGGTCCAGAGTTCCATTCCCAGCCCCGGCCCAGGCAACCCCCATGTGCTGAACTTCAGCACAACTGGTAACCACCCACGATTCAGTTCCCACCCACACGCCCAACATTCACCTGTGTAGAATGAAACCATGTCACAACGAACAATGTATTCATACACTATGGAGACTGCTCTGTTCCCTCCCCCTTCTCTCTCTCTCTTTCACTTACCTTCTCTTGAACAATAGAATAAATCATTAAAAAAGAAAAAAGAAGAAATGTGAAGAGGTTGCACTTCAGTATCAGATGATGGAAACGTCGACTGGGTTAAGGAACAATACCAAGCTACATGCTGTCTACAAGAAACACATTTAAAAATTTTCATAGAAGTTTGAAAATTAAAGGATAGGTAAAAATAAATCAGGCAAAGATAGGCAAACCAAATAACGCCCAATGAAATGAAATTCAAAAGCAGTCATTGTGATACTCTCTATAGGGGAATTGGGGTTATAGGTGAGGAGGAAGCATTTTCTACCTTCTGTTTACCTCTAGGAGGGTCTGCACTGTTTCCTTAGCAACCCAGTCAAAAGGGGAGAATTTGTTCTAGCACAAATAATATTAATGATTAATAATGGCTGTCACAGGCCATAATTTCAAAGCTAGCTCTCATTAAATAGCAAATAATAATAGTGCTCTAATGCTGAGAATAATATTTTAATTATACAAGGACTGTCTGGAAAGTATCCAGCCATGTAACCATTCTCATTATATTGACAATGGTTGGATTTTTTTTTTCTGGACAGCCCTTGTGTATAGAAATAGATACTCTGTGTGTGTGTGTGTGTGTGTGTGTGTGTGTTTTACATAAAAGAACATGAATACGTCCTTTGGCGTTTGTATTAGTGATCTTAGATATCTTCATTCACGCTGAAGAACAGATAGAATGACTTCAAATAGTGTGTTGAATCCACTAAAATTATGGCTTTTTCCTGTTATTAAAACGAAGTCAAGGACACACGGCAATCCAGGCCTGCTTTGCTGACTGGCTTCTTTCTCCATGCCTGAGTGTCTGCTGCCACCTACCGTCCAAGCCTGGGCCTAGCACTTTACCCTAACAGGTATTTTCACACTTGCCAGATCGCTTAAATATTGTATGTGTTGCATATTGCACAACAAACACAAATATGAATCCTCCACAACTATGGTGAGTATCCAGGCCAGGACCTACAGACATAGGCCTTCTACATGTCAGGGAGGGAAATGATGCGATCCATTTATACCAGGAACTGTTTCCCTTGCCAGACCCTGAGGTGACTACTGAGTGTAGAATCCCAGGACCACGTGCCCTTCCCAGCCTGGAAATTTAACTCCATCAATAGGCAACAGGGCTTTCTCCTCCTGAGTTGGCATGAGACTGAGATGAGCCCTCACTCAGACCACATTTCCACTCCACACAGAAATAACAATTCAACACCAGCGTTTATTTCACGCTTCCTCTGTGTCTGTGCATTCTGTCGTTCATTCTTCCCAACAATACTATGAGATAGTAACCCCCTTTTAATAGACAAGGAAACAAACCCAAGTTCAGCGAAATCAAGTAGCTTGTTCTAAAAGGTAATCCTAGTAAATGGTAGTTCCTGGGGTTAAACCCAAATCTTGTGCTTCAAAGTCATCAGCTCTTTCCAGCATGACATGCATGAGTTCCTCAAGGACATAGAAAAGTTAACCCCAAGGCTGAGTCACTGGGACAACCTCCCCCCCAGAAAGATACAATGTGATGTCACCATGATGCTTTCCCATGTTTTATTTTCCCAATGGTATCCACGCAAAGATGTCCAATTCCCCGCAAGTCTAGAGCAACTGAGGACATGAAGCTGCTAAGTTCTTGAGAAGACAAACTAGTAAAATGATCACATTAGATGACCACACTAGCCTCAGTGAGATTTTCATCTTGTAAAAGAGATAGCCCTTCCCTTCCTTCCTTCCTCTCCCTTCCTTCCTTCCTTCCTCCCTCCTTCCCTCCCTCCCTCTCTCCCTTTCCTCATTCATTCCTACCCACATGTTCTTGGAGCTAAGCAGCCACATAGACCAGACCACGAGACAGTGCAATGGATGGACCAACAGTGGTGTGAGGGGTGCGGAGAGGCCCAGTGAGCTACACCATCACCTAACACCACTGATCCCAGGTCAGTTACTGCTTCACGCTATTCAGACCTCTTCTTCACGAACACTGTTTGATGTTGTCCTCAGGCGACAAAGAATACATCTGACGATGCAAACCTTTCTTTTTATTGTGATTTGTTTCAAAGTTTGCGTTCTCTTAATTGTTTTCCACTTAAGTCATATAGCTCTGAATGCGTTAATGTGATGGTGTCATATATCACTGAGGGACTTTCTAATGCAGTTGTTCATCTTTTTGTCTGTTTGGCTTCCCCTGTCTTCTCCCTCCCCCACATCTCTGACAAAGTTCCCACTGATCAGGGTAACACACATGACAAATAATAGATTTTGTATTCCACATTAATATATTCACATATGGACATATAAATGCATACACATTTGGGGGTGAGGAATAGCAAGAAAAAAACTTCTTTATGTGTGTACCTATAAAATGTTCAAGGCTTTAAAAAAAATTGTGTCATAGCTGCTCAGCATCTAAAGACTCTTTCGGCTAAAAGGATCCAGAATTCCAACCTGGTCTAATTCCTGTCTCACAGCAAATGATTTATAAAGCCTCTATGTCAGACTATCTTCCTCTTAAAAATCTCCTGTTTCAAACACTTAGTGATGACCCCCAGAAAGGCTCAGAAACATCTCTGCATTTGTCTGCTAGAGTAGATACAAAAGAGAGGTGGGTTTTTTTTATCATCTCAATATCTCTCCAGATTCTATTTCAACCCATTTTACAGACTACATATTTATTGAATCCTCTGTTTCTAAAATTCTTAAAATTTATTTGAGAAAACAAAAACCTGCGCTAAAGGAGCAAGTCATGTCAATTCCAGGGTGACTCAAGTGTCACCAAGAACTTTGTAATAAATCCCAGCTTCATCCCTGCAGGCTGTGTGGCCTTGGGAGAGTCTCTTAACCTCTCTGAGCCTCTGTGTCTATATTATGGGCTTTTGTTGGAAGAACTGAGATAACATATGCAAAGCCCTTAGCAAAAGCCAAGACTCTGGCATAAACAATATATTTTAGAAAAACACTGCTGACCCAAAAGATACGATGCCCTTGGCTTGACAAAAGAGAAGCAGAAAGGCAGCAAACACTAACCACACTGCTGTGGAGTTCTCCAGAGAGAGAGGCTCTGAGTTCACGTCCCAGGTCTCACATCTCAGGTGCCCACGCTGAATGTGGGGCATGGGATGATGAAACCTCCGGCTGAGCCGGAGGATCTAAACCCAGAGGGCTTCAGGTGTGGAACGGTGGAAGTGGGGTTACCTGCGGACCTGCCAGTGGGAAGCCAGATGGAGTTTGGCGACATCTTCCAGGTGTTGGTGGGCATAGAAGTTCAGAGGCCAGTGGGCACAGGGACTCAGCAGAAGATGCCAATGTGGACACACAAAAATGAGGGCCCAGACACCCCTGCCCTAAGCCCCCTTGGAACTAGGAGTCAACCCTGAGAAGGAAGGAGGGAGGTGACAACCCCTGAATTCACAGGAGAAAAATCTGAGCTAAGGTGAATTCCTATCTTCAGTGGAACGTGGGCCCAAGACATAAATTCAGGTGTAAAAAATATTAATAAATCAGCTAACGATGGACGTTTGTGTTTGAGACAGGGGCAATTTGCTTCACAAATAAAGTACTTAGCTCCGTCCTTGGCTGTTAGAAACGCTTCGTGAACGTTAACGATGATCTTTAATAACAACAGGGCCTGAAATAACAGTTCTGTGGGGCAAGATGAGGAAGTAGCAAAATGACAAAAGGTTCAGAAGCGGCAGCCGAATGCACGTGCGCAGCACAGAGCTGCTGCTGCAGGGAGCAGGGTGACCGGAAGTCCTGCATCTCTTTGCTGGGTCGGCTCCTGGTCAACGGCCAATGCCTGCAGGCCAGGACCCCGCCAACTGCAGCCCGGGACCCCTCTAACTGCAGCCCGGGACCCCTCTATGTGCAGCCCGGGACCCCTCTATGTGCAGCCCGGGACCCCTCTATGTGCAGGCCGAGACCCCTCTATGTGCAGGCCCAGGACCCCTCTAACTGCAGGCCCGGGCCCCCCTTGCTGCGGGCCCAGGACCCCGCCAACTGCCCCGGTTCAGGAACCCCCTCCACTCTGGCAAAGTGCCCTTGGAGCTAAACGGCCTCAGAAGCCGCTCTTCCCAGCCTCCCTTCCCCCTCCTCTCCCCGCGGGGTCAAGGCCGCATCCGGTCTGCAGGCTTCCTGGCCCCTTCTCATCACCCTTCACGGCATTGCCCCCAGTAACTCTTGCACCTCAAATCCTATCTTGGTAGCTCCTTCTCAGAGGACCCAGCTAATAGGAGAGGCCTGATCCCAGAGTCGCTTGGGACCAAAAAGGACACAGGGGGAAGCTGGGATGGCTCAGTGGGTTAAGCGCTCACTTTGCAGCCCCAGGGACCAAGGATTGAATCCTGGCCCCAGCCGGTGTGGACCCATGTGCTGAACTGGGGAGTGCCTCCAGTTCGGTTTTCACTGAGGTGAGACCCCGGCCCAGTTCCTGCCCTGTGCAGCCCCGCCCACCTGTGGAATGAAACTATGTGGAAAAACCAATGGTGTGCAACTATGGAGACTGTTCTGGGCCCTCCCCCTTCTCTCTGTCTCTGTCTCTCTGTTAAAAACAATAAAAATAAATCTTAAAAAAAAAAGGACATAGATGGCTTAAGTGAGGCAGTCAGAGTGGGTTCCGAAAGGAGTTAGACAGGGCTGGGCTGAGTCAGCGACTGGGCATTGCAGACCCATGTGACCTCCAGAGGAGGCATGGACCCCGCTCCACACAACTGGTAGTGGGGGTTGGACTGCAGCCCCTGGGCTTTCTGGAGCTGTGTGTGTGTGTGTGTGTGTGTGTGTGTGTGTGTGTGTGTGTTGGGGATAGGGGGGCACTTTTAAAGTCCTTTTTGTCAGGGAAGGATGGGGTCCACGCGTAGAGGGCAACTCAGGAATGTTGCTCCCCAAGCCTTATGCAGAATCTTGTCTTCTGTCAAGTGCATTCTAAGCTTTAGCAAGCGTTCGAGGAGAGATATCCCATTGCACCCTATAATCCAAGGC
>PVKE010026008.1:0-22624 GCA_004027555.1 Craseonycteris thonglongyai | reverse complement strand
TTTTATCTTCAGTGCATATTTATTTCTATTTTACTTTTGACAGATAGAGAGAGAGACAGAGACAGAGACAGCTAGAGAACCGAACTGTGGGAACTCCCCAGTTCAGCACATGGGTCCTGCCTGGGCCGGAGCCGGGATTCGATCCTCGGTCCTCGTGGCCTCAAAGCGAGCGCTCAACCCGCTGAGCCGTCCCGGCTTTTCCCCCTTCTGTATTTTATATTTCCAAAGAAGGACAAGCAGTGTTACCTATTTACATTTTATTCCCTTAAAAGGAAGAAATCCTTTTAAAAAAATTACTGATGACTTCTCATTAATATTTGACTATACATATTTAATATCTACTATAAATTAAGTTTAAATAGAAAAGATTGGTTCTTTTGTTTAAAAATATCAATAAAATTGCCAAACTCTAATTGTATATATCTTTATTTTTGTGATTAAATTGGGAATATATATTTAAAAATAACCATACATTCATTTCATGCTCTTTGAGAATTACGATTCTATGGTAATCATACATTTCCAAAAGTGATCCTAAGTATTAGGCTTCCATGGCCCTTGTGCATCACAGCCTTTTCTAAATGATACACTGTCTTTGAGTATGCTTTTACTGTAGCTATTTTCTCCATGTTCAGCAGTCTACCTCTTTTTCACAAATGCACCGGGAGTGTCAGCTAAATTGTATTTGCTATATAGTCAACACTAGAAAGAGATAGGCCTATAATTCCATTAGATGTAAAATGGTTTATAAAAATATTACAAATTAATCAAGTATTCATTACTAGAAAGATATCATATTATAATAGCTTTTTAAAATAGTAGGCTGTGGCTTTACTTGTATCTCATATAGTGCGGAAAAGGGGTAAAATTTCACTTACTCCATCTGTCTCATCTAGCATCCATTGTATCCCTTTATATTATACTCATTTTTTTCTTGTTGTCTTTTTTGAAGACAAATGTTACTTTGAACATGGTAATGTAGAGGAAACATCTATTTTAGAAAATTAAGGCATAAAACCAGCAAGTAGCTGTCTTATAAATATGTTGAAGAAAAAAATGGATACATGGAGAATATATTGGTAGAGCCAACATTTCTTTTTAAAAATGGATCAGTTTCCCAAAGACAGAAAAATATGATTTGTTGCCAAAGGTGTCATGGCAACATTCATATTATTAACAAATAGACAAGAAAATCTGCAGTAGCAGCAAAGTAATGGTAAGTGTCTGAGTTTTCTAAAATAGTGTGGCATCACAGAATACGTTCTGATTTTTATTTCCTTAAACTAAACAACTAAACATGGTATTGGAATATCCTATTCTTTTACCTTTCTACCATGTCTCTCTCTCTCTCTCTCTCTCTCTCTCTCTCTCTCTCTCTCTCTCTCTATATATATATATATATATATATATATATATATATATAATGTTTTTTCACCAATTAAAAAAAATATCAAGACAACTAACCTACTGATGTCAATTTAGTTAATAAATAAAATACATATTTTCCACATTCCTCAAAATAAATAAAATTGATATTTTATGCCACTTATCATTATGTATCACATTTTCTTAATTCTATGACAATCTTTTGTGTTTATCATAATGCGGAAGTAATTTCTATTTTAAGTGAATGTTTTCCAACACAACAGTGCATGTATTTTGTTTCTACAACCACTGATGGCTTCAGATTGCTAGGTGTATTGTACGAGGCTCTCATCAGATTCTCTTTTGGCAAAGTTATACATTTGCATCAGCCTGGCTTTCGAGTTCATACTACCTCTTGAAGATTCTTTCATCTTGATCCCATTGCCATACTCTAACAAACTGAGTTAACTGCTAAACATTTTCATAGTAGGAATTGAGTATCTGCTTTATAAAATGTAATTTGTATATTGGTTATTTGATTCTATCTTTTTGTTCTCTCTTTTTAGATTTTTGGCAACAGAAAGTTTTAGCATAAACATGGGTTATTAATCAAAAAATTCCTATAAATTCTACTAGATTACAATAATTCAAAGACAGTATATGAATGGAGAATCCCTTCGGGATAGTGGTGAGGCAGTAGGTACAATGTGTAGCATGGGAAGACCGAGGGCAGGTACAGATTCCTGGGTTCTACTGGATTACATCTATATATTCAGTTGGTGCACTGAACAACAACTTTCTGGAAAGGAAGTTCCTTGTCTTATTCATCTTATACCCCCAAACATATAAAACAATTCATTGTAAGCAGTGGGAGCTTGAGAGATGCTGACGGAGTTAGAGAAATTCTAGTTTTATGGGAGTTCTGGAACAGGTCCCAGTTGGAAGGACTTTGTGAATCTTTAGTTTTCTCAGTAAAGTTGCTGAGATATATTTTTGCCATTGACCTTCCCAGCTTACAAATACAGTAAGACGACCGTAAGCTAAATTTATCAGAAAAATCAGGAATAGAACATTTTGTTCAATTAGTTCTTTTACTGCATAAACTTGCTACATGTTAATGACTTTTCACATAATATACAACAGGAAAAATTTAATATTAAAATTATAGTATGAAAGGTATAATTGCATCAATAAAAATGCAATTTTTCTTGGAGTGCTTGATAAGTTATCATTGTAAAGATAAATTATCCTGTTATAGTTCAAGCAGCTAAAAACTTTAATTGAGCTCTCATTATATAACACAAAGCATGTAAAGGATTTGGAACTAAATAAATAGTAATTTATTTTTTTTATTATGTCTTTAAAACAACAACAAAATTTTTTCATAGAAGTATTTAAATCTTTATTTTTTTTGGTATATATTCACACTTATTGCCTCTCTCCAATATTTCTTAGGAATCTTACATCTTTCATTTTTGTAATTGCTTTTTTCACTTTTTTCTTATAAATTATTTCAATTTTTTATAGATTGGTTTACTTGGGAAACATTTACCTTAAGATATGTGCCTCGATTTCTAAATTATGCTTTCAAATGTGTAAGATTATTGCTACTGACCTTTATTTATTTTAGAATAATTGGTTATTAGAATAAAAATTGATTGTGAGACTCCCAAATTGATTATGAGAATTAAAGCATTATTCTTTAACCAATGTTTTAGGTAATGATGCTATTTTTCTATTTTTTATACCGTTGAAGTACATGATTTTCAGAACAAATAATGCTGAACATTTTCATGAGCTATGTGTGTGCTTTGTGCTTAAAACAGAAAAAATAAATGAGGTAGGCTCAATAAGATAAAAATATTGTGAGAAAAAAAAAAGTAGTAGTATTTTGTTCCATGACAGAAGCTATTGGATTTCAAGATTTTAAAAAATTTTTTTATTGTTTTTGACAGAGAGAGAGAGACAGAGAGAGATACAGAGACAGAGAGAGAACTGAACTGGAGGAAGTTCAGCACATGGGTCTGCATGGGCCAGGGCCGGGATTCGATCCTCGGTCCCTGCGCTGCAAAGTGAGCACTTAACCCACTGAGCCATCCCGGCTTCCCCAGAAGCTATTGGATTTTAAAGAATCACAATCTTTTATGTTAATCTACCGTACTGTCTCCAAGTCATTCTTATCTGTTCTGTTAAAAGAAAAATGCTAGTATTTTTAATATAACTTTCTTTGAAGGGTTTATATATCAATTACTTCATAACATTTGGGAAACAACACAGTCCTTTAATGTATCAATAAATATTTTTGAAGAATATTCCTTTCTTTTATTATTTTCCAGAGAAAAAGTAAAGGTCAACTGTATCCTAAAATATTTCTTTAAGTCATAAAATAATCTGATAGCATTGAAATTCTAACAGGGGAAAATAAAAACAAAATGTGAAAAATTTTAATGTGCGATTATTTTCGAAGTATGATTATCTTCATCACAAATGAGTTTTCGAAATTTTTCACTTATAGCTACATCCTAATCCATTGTTTCTTATACTTGAAAGGTAAAGTTATTATATTTAAAAAAATATTATAAACTCACAGTAAAACTTATACAAGGTCTGGCAGAAGTAACGTGGTAACACTGTAAGGCTTGCTTTGTCTCCCATGAGATGGATAGCAATTTGAATATTTCACTTAAAATGTCATATAGAGTGCTTCAATGTGATATTGTTATGTTACAGAATCACATGTTTATGATTTGTAATAATAAATTTGGTATAGGTTATCAGCTCATAAAAAAGGGGAATACCTTCTACGAGGGTGTTACTTCTGCCAGGCCCAGTATTTTAATTGCATTGGCACTTAAATGGTAGAAAAATAAAACCAGATATAAGTTTGTTTACGTTTATAGCTCTTGCAAAATCATAAAGTCAAACAATTTTATAAGTGAAGTATAATCTATAAAAACAAAATTCAAATTAACAGTATCAATTTTGTTTCACAAACAATGTTTTGCTGAAACAAAATCACTGTTCATGGTGTGAATAGGAGCTTCTTAGGCACAAAATCTTTCAAATTGTTATAAAATTTTCAAGTTCAAACCATATTAATAATTTTGTGTATAGAGGAGTGACACCATGTACCATTCTCTTGGTGTGAACTACGTAATAGTGTTCACCCCTCATTAGTGAGTGACAAAGTAGTATTCTTGCCATCTCAATCATATAATAAAAACAAAAATAGCCATTCAAATACAGTGCTATTTGGTCTTAGGCATCCCAATGTTACAAAATAATTTTTTAGGGATTTATTATTGAGTACTCAAGGATCTCCAACAATATGCTTGGAAAGTCAAATAGGGCCTCAGAGCAATTGGAAGAATAGTAGATCAGTTATAAACAAAATACAGAAAAAGTACTTAAAAAAAAATCTATCACCTAACAGACTAAATATGTTAGTAGACAATGTCACAAAAAATAGAAGAAAATATAAAAACAAAATGGAAAACACTCCAAATGTAAATTTAGAGTATCAAAACAAAAAAATTTAGAAAAAAAATATGTAAAAGAAGAAGCAAACTGAATTTACAAAAATAAAAACTATGAAATAGCAGTTAAAATGCAATTTCTTTCATTATTTATTTTTTTATTTTCATATATATATACATATATATATATACATATATATATATATATACATATATATATATGTATGTATATATATATGGCCGTGTTCATACTGCTAGGAGTGTGGAGTCAAATTGAAGGGGAGTTGGGGTTAGGGTCAAATGCAGAATACCTAGAGCTCAAAGAAGAGTAACCTACTTCCTATTAATTCAGAATTAAAAAATAATTAAAATGAGAAGAAAAACTCAATTATGTTAAAAATTCTTTTGTGGAGATTTAGCTTTGTTTGGCAGCCAAGTCTTTGTCCTTTGATGTGAATTGACTTCTATCTAAACTTGAGATAATTTTTGTTCTTTTATTTTCTTATTTTTAGCATCATGAAGCAGAATGTTTTCCCCATTTTTGCCAAAAAAAAACCAAAAAGCAAAACAAAATAAACAAAAAACCAGGAGCTGCACTGCAGAAGAGATGGAAGGGCCTTCCTTATCTATGTGCTCTTGCTGAGAAGTTTGACTAAAGTGGAAATATAGCCTTCATGGTGTTTAGCAGGAGGGTTCTCTGTAGGAACCCATGCTGCTGTTTTTCTTCTGTGGCTATGGAAATGCTAATTCTGTTGTGATTTAATACAAAACTTTTGTAGTAATATCAGCATTACTACAGTTCAGATTATTTTTACACCTATTTTCTGCAAATGTGAATAGGTTGACATTTGGATTAATATTACAATTTTGAGAAAATTTAATTTTCAAATACTTTACTGGATAAGTTTAGTTCCAAACTGCATTTTAAGATTTATTTTTATTGTTTTTGACAGAGAGAGGCAGAGACAGAGAGAGAGAGAGAGAAGGGGGAGGGCCCAGAGCAGTCTCCAGTTGTACATTATCAGTTTTTGAAACGGTTTCATTCCATACAGGTGGGCGGGGGCCACACAGGGTGGGAACTGGGCTGGGGGCCTCCTGCATGAAAGGCATGCTCCCTTGAGCCAGGCGCCAAACCCGAGGGGTGAGAACCGAACTGGGGGAGACTCGCATGGGAAGCACACCCCAGTTCAGAATATGGGTCCACATGGTCTGAGGCCGGGATTTGATCCTCAGTCCCCTGGGCTACAGATGAGCGCTTAACCCAATGAACCATCCTGGTTTCCCCCAAACTGCATTTTAATTGAGGTAAAATATAAAGTAATAATGGGAACTTGTGAAATATGTATATACCTGACATTTGCTCAGTGTACCAACTTTAAAAATGAGATTCAGGGAAAGCTGGGATGGCTCAGTGGGTTAAGCACTTGCTTTGAAGCCCCAAGGATCGAGGATCAAATCCCAGCTCCAGCCCAGGCGGACCCACATGCTGAACTGGGGTGCACTTCCCAAATGTGGTAAGGCCCCAATTGAGTTCAAAAATAAAAATAAAAATAAATAAAAAATAAAAACAAGATTCTTTGTCTACCTATGTCAATAAATTCACCATTTGTAAAAATAAAACCTGTAATAATGTAATATAATTATCATTTTTGTGTTTCTTCCTTATGTTTGCTCAAATATAGTCTATAAAGATACAAGCTGTGTCCTTTGTATACTCCTGATTCTCATGAACAATATATCATAAACAATTTCCATTTCACTACACAGCATTTTAATCAAAACTTAAACTTCTCTCACTAAATTTTATTATAAAATATTAATTATCAGACAATTCAAGAGATAATGAAAAATTAGACAGAAGCCCCAAATCTAACCACCCAGATATAATAATTGTTAACCTTTTTCTTTACAGTTTTTTAGACTTCCCCCTTTCTAAAAATTATATGAGAGAATAGGCATATTTGTAAGAAATTCCATTGGTTCCCTCAAAATATTCCCTAGACCCCCATTGAGATGCCCATGATGCTCTCTTGAAAGCACCAAGGGTGCTCTCCTTGAGAACTTACCTTTCCTGGGTAAAATCCTTGTCCAGTAATGATGGGAATTAAAAGATGAAGAGCTCCAAGTCCACAAAATTCAGGTGGGATGATTCTAAGATGTCTGTGCTAGTCCATTCCTATGAGACATGGCGCTCACTGAGTCTCTTCTTGCCCAATCCTCTTTCTTTCGCCTCTATTTTCATAGACCGGCATTGTGTGGTCTGAAGACTTCCTTTTTAACTCCTTTTCCTCCCTTTTTATTCTTTACAGGTGTTTCCCCAAATAAATTGCTTTTATGCCTAATTCTTTCTTGGCTGTTTTTCAAAACAAATAAACAAACAAACAAACAAGCAAAAACAACCAAAGAAACAAACAAACAATAAATAAATTTAAATAAATGTAAAAAACAAAAAGGTAGTGCTAGGAGTACTGAGAGAAAACAATAAGTAAGATGGATTTTTGGGATTGGTCAACTGATCATCAAATGGGCAAAGATGATGTCATTGACATAGCAACAAAACCATTAAACCAAGCATGTCTAACCTGCAGACTGTATGCCCCCCAGGACAGCTTTGAATGTGTCCCAACACAAATTCATAAAATTTCTTAAAACATGAAAATTTTTAGCAATGTTTTTTTTTTTTTAGCTATCAGCTATTATTAGTGTATTTTAGTCCAGGGAAGCCAAACGATTGGATATCCCTGCATTAAACTAATAGCTATAGTTGCCGCCAGGTCACTTTGAACTTCAGATGAAAAAAGGAGTCACCACCCCAGTGGTCAAAGTAATTGATGCTCATAAACAGAAAATGGTAGAATTGTTTTTACACAAATGGAACAGGTAGAAATATACATGAAACCTGGGTGATCTATGTATGTTCCTCAATACCCTCATGCCTGATGTAACTGTGAACGGACAATTGTATTAATAACTATGGTCCATGAAGCCATAATTTGCAAAGTCTTAGGCCCTTAGCAATGAAGGTCTGGATCACAACACAAGATTAGTCATCAAAACCTGCCAAGGTGATAGATAGCTGAGGGTATGGGAATTTTAGGATGGATAGTAGAAAAGATGAGTATGACTTATTATCCTTAGACCAACTGAGAAGAGTGCTGTAGCTGGTATCTCTCTTCTAAGTTTCCCCTCAAAAAGTGGGGAGGAAGCATGGCCACCATGGTGGAGCTATCCCTGCATCAGTGCAGTGAATTAGGTGGACTGCGGAAAACATACTGTCCAGATCTTATGCTGCAGGAATCATAGTTGACTTACAATTAAAACTGCCATCTTTGGTAGCATCTATTACTCCCCATTGGCCTGAAACTCTAAGAACTGTACTGTTGTTGGAACTTCTTCCTGTTGAGTCCTCTTTCCTTTTCCTTCTCTTTTCATAGGTGTCATACCTGCATTGTATTATAAATGCTCTCCCTGCCTATATTTCCTTCTTTTTTTCTTTTATCCTTCATAGGAATTTTCCCAATAAATTTGTTATTCATCTAATCTCAACTTGGTGTTTGCTTCTCATAGTACTCACACTGACACATGCATTTCCACACTCTCTTCCGGAGGTTCCCAGGAGGAACTGAGTCCAGATGTCCACAGTACTTATTAACCTGTAGATTAATATACCCTGTTTTGAATACTTTCCATTCCATTTTCATATCTCTATTCTTCTAACAGTCCATCTTGAGATTAAATTGATATGGGTGGTTTTACAATAAACCCAACAAGTTTTTGATACTCATTGAAGAGGTAGAGCCTAATTCCTCTCCCCTTAAATGTGAGCTGAAATTAATCTTCCAGGTCCAGTGATAGTAGAAATGGTGTTTATGTTCTCCTAAGATTCAGCAAGAGAACTAAGGCCTTCAGTCAATAGCCATGCATGTGAGCCCTGATGGAAGCAGAAACTTTGTCTCCGATAAGTCCTCAAATGGTAGGCAGACATCCAGACTACAACCTCAGGAGATACCATGAATCAGGGTATCTCCCAACTCCCAGAGACTGAGAAAATACATTTTTGTTGTTTTAAGATGCTATGTTGTTTGGTAATTTGTTGTACCACAGATAAGTAATACTCTCTAAAATTTACCACATATACTCAAATCTTTTTCTCAGTATTAACTTCTGGAAGAATACATACGCACTCTCATACATACTAGGGTTGTCCAGAAAAAAATCTAGCCATTGTCAATATAATGAGAATGGTTGCATGCTGAATACATTCCAGACAACCCTTGTATATCTACATAATGTATATTATCTTGGTATATCTAGATTTCACATATTATAAACATGAGCCACTTAGTAATATGTGTTTATTTTTATCATTAACATATTTTGATTCATTTTCAAAAATATCTATGCATATATTATCAGTAGTTACTCCATAATATTCTGTTATATGAATAACTTAGAATGTGTTTGAGCATCCCTATTTTGGTGAGAGACTGAAGATGTTTCTCATTGGTAGGCTCTTCTTATCTATTCATTAAAAGATAAAAAATATGTACTAGTTGATAATCATTGATTAAAAATGTAAAACACATAAATCATGTGTGCCTTATTCTGTGACATACTTCATAATTATACTCATCTTGCAATTTTAATTAGAGCAAAGGACAGATGGTAAAGATTTAAAATGATGTGTTTATTAAAATCATGTAGGCTGCCAAATACTTTCTCACTATCACAAGTGTCTGTTCATTAGCTGCTCCATTGAGACAGGGTCAATGAAATTTGAAGGTGACTAGACAGAATAATAAGTAATTCTATCATCTAAAGAGAAAGTGTACATTTACTATCAGTGGATAAGCAAAAAATGCCATGACTAGTCATTACTTACAGTTTTAGTTTCATCTTACTTAATATGATAAAACTTTCTAAGAAGTCACAGTCTATTATTTTTCTATGAAAAGGTAATAAAAGATGAACTGATAATAGAGATAATATTCTGGGTATATGTAAGTTTTTCATATTAGATATCTGTTGCTGTTTGAAAGTAGACATGTTGAAAATAATCTTAAAGACAAATAAATTTTAGGATGATATTAATGGAGTTTATGGAAAATGAGGAGATGAATTCTCTAGACATCCAAGACAAATGAAGGAGAGAACTTCAGTGCCATTGGTTTATTTATTTCTTAATTTTCTCTAAATGCAGATAGAGTTGCTATAATTTTTGGTCTACAGTATTCCTAATCAGTTAAAACAATAACAATAACAATAGTTTTTGAAGGTCAGGCACTCTACATATATTCTATACTGTGAAATCCTCACAGAAACCCAAAGAGGTAAATACATTTATAGCCACCAATTTACACACATGAAAACTGAGACACAGAGGTAAATAACCAAACTGTAGTTATACATTTACTATGTGATAAAGAATCAAACCTATTCTATCTTATTCAGGAGGCTCCACTTATTGTTACTTTGCACACTGCACCCCAGAATCTCTGAGAGAAACTAACCTGACTACGTACCTGAATACCAAGTTCAATTTTAGATGAAATGTTCTCCTTGCCCTAGGGTGAATCATATCTCCACACCTAATTCAATCAACTGTGGCTAGAGAATTTGACCACTGCGTTCAAATGGAATTTCTTCTTTAAAAATTTAAAAATGTGTATGGTGGGATACAAAGGTGAATATAAAAAACTGAGAAGATACGAACAAATATCAAATTTTTGTTATATTTGGAGGATTAAATAAGGAATAACTTTCTTTTTTTTTTTTTTTTTGGTTTTCAATAAGTAATTAAATAGTACACAAAAGAGCCCAGTGATTAAGAAAGAAGTGAGACTTTTTATCCAAGGAGCACAATGCCACCAGATTCGATTTTAAAAGTAGCTTAATTTTTTAAATGAATGTCTTAAATCCAGAGATATTTTTTGGTATGACTTCATTTTAAAGTACATTTTAAGGTTAGAGGGTACAATTGTATTTAATATTAAACATCCTTGAGAGTTACATTTGATTCTGTATAGAGCGCCTAAAAGGATTTGAGGTGAATTTATGGCTTAGTAGAAAGTTTCAGGAAGGATTGCAGTAAAAGTTGAGTTAAGCATGTCCTTTATATATCTGCCTATATAAATACCTATCCTGAAAAAGAACTTCAGTGGTGAGAGTTTTGTTCTAATAAAACCATGAGAGCTCCCATTATTTTCCTAGTATCCAACAGTGTGCATGTGTGCGTGCATGTGTGCGTGTGTGTGTGTTTGTTTATAAAATTGTTAGCCTAGGATAAGATTATATTTTGGCCAGAAATAGGAAAAAATGGTGATAGGCAAAGTTACATATGATATGGGAAACTGAAAATTGGTCTAGATTGCCTATTTATTCATATTTGTTTGGTTTGGTATTTTATTGGTTACTTTTTTTCCCCCTGATGATGGATAAGTTTATTCACTATGTAATAAAATTTAATAATAATGTAGATAGAACAACATATATTACGGTACATAGAGTTTTAAATAGGCTGGCAGAGGTTATTATTTGAAATTGTTATAGGAATCCTAATAATCTAGGTGCATGAAAGTCCAAAATTAAAATAAAAAGAATGAACCCAATTTAAAAAAAATAAATGGAATTGAATTCAAAAAGCATAATAACTTAAGATGAAGAAAAAGAGGTTCCTTTTTTTTTTTTTACCATCTTCCTTATTTTGTTTTGGAGATCAAAAGTAAAACTGTATACATAAAACCAGTTTCAAATTCAAGTCTTTGTGCCCGTAATACAATTACTTTATTTATAGTAAAAACAGAACATTACTCAGACTCAAATATGAAACAAAAATGTTTTTTAAGCACCAAAAGATACAGTATATGTAGTAACTTTTTTGAAATATGGTTGAGTCAACTCTTAACTTTAGGTGTGTGGAGACTAGAGCTCTGTCTTCAAGTTTGTTTAGACACTCCTGAATTACACCCACAGTAATGCTGCCTTTTCTCCTATTGATTTTCATCTTTCATTGTAAATTCTCTACTTTTGGGCTTTATTCTTTAGATTCCTACTTTATTTCTTTTTTGTTCTTGCTGTATTAACAAATTACACCAAAATTTAGCATCTGAACATACTTTTTTAAAGATTTATTTGTTTGTTTTTTTGACAGAGAAATAGAGAGAAACAGATAGAATGGGGAGAGTGCATAGCAGTCTCCATAGTTATACATCATCAGTTTTCAACATAGTTTTATTCCACATACAGTTGTATGGGGGCTGCACAAGGTGGGCACTGGGCCAGGGGCCTGCTGCAAAGGAGGCACACCCCTGCAAGCTGGGGGCTGTACCAAGAACCTCCCACACTGGAAGCTTGCTCAGGCGAGAACTTGCAGCTACATCCCAGTTCAGCATGTGGGTCTGCATGGGCCGGAGCTGGAATTCAATCCTTGAACCCTAGGGCTGCCAGGTGAGTGCTTAATCTGCTGCGTCATACTAGCATCCCCTTAACACACATTTATGACCTCACACTTTCTATGGATCAGATATTGAGCATAGCTCTTTTGATTCTGGGTTGCAAAAAATTACAATTAAAGTTTTGCCTAGAGCTACATACATCTCAAAGTTCAACTGGATCAGAATCCCCTTTCCAAGCTCACTCACTGTTTTGCTGATAAGATTTCAATCTTTGCAGGCTGTTGAAATCCTATTTTGTGTGTGTGTGTGTGTGAGCTTTGGGGTAGAGGCCACTCTTGGTTCCTTGCTAGTGGCCTTCTCCACCAGAGCAAGCATATGAAAAGAGAGAAAGAAAACCAAAATGATGCAAAGTCCTTTATAATTGAATATTACAGGTGGTATCACATCACCTTTGCTGTGTTCTATTTATCAGAAGTAAATCACTAGGTCCAGCACCCTTCAAGGGAGAGGAATCCAGAAAGGTAGGAAGATTAAAAGGCAGAATCTTTGGGAGTCACTGTAGAAGTTTATTTAATGCTTTTTTTCTGCACCAGTATCAACTGGGCATCATGATTACTTGGGGAGCTTTTGTTCATTTTGTTCTTTCTTTTTGATTTTTATTGTTAATTAATTTTAGACTTGCAGAAATGTTGCTAAGAATAAAATACCTAAAAAATAAATTTAACTAAGGAGGTAAAAGACCTATATGAGGACTGTCCAGAAAAAAATATATCCATTGTCAATATAATGAGACAAGTTACATGGTTGGCTACTTTCTGCACAGCCCTCATATACTGAAAACTATAAAACACTGACAAAAGATATTGAAGAAGGCACAATTAAAAATGGTTTCAGAGTTCTTGGACTAGAAGAACTAATACTGTTAAAAATACCCATCCTACTCAAAGGAATCTACAGATACATTGCAATCACTATCAAAATTCCAATAGTATTATTCATAAAAATAGAACAAACAATTCTAAGATTTATGTAAAACCACAGAAGACCTCGCATGGCCAAATAAACCTTGATGAAGAAGACCAAAGATGGAAGCACCACTCTTCCTGTTTTTAAAATATATTACAGAGCTATAGTATACATTATAGTATTGGAATAAAACAGATTCATAAATCAATGGAACATAATAGAGAGCTCAGAAATAAACCCATGCAAAATAAACTAGAGACTTTATTCAAACATTACTGTTTTTTAAAATATGATAGCCTTTTTTGTGTCACAGAATCCTATAGAGGATCCTGCATGGTATTTAATTATGATTTCTCCCTCTATAAAAAGGGAAGCAGTTCTGAGCCACTCAAATACTTTAAAAGTACAGAAAAATAAATGTCATGTAATATAGAAGCTACAGAAAAGTTTCAGTCAAATTTCATATATAACTTACGATAAGAAAGAGAACAAGGAGCATAACATCCCAGTGAGCAATAAAAAGTACACCAGAAAGACCTTTTCACAGAACGATGAAGATTATAAGCTAATATCGAAGCTATAACCTAATATTTCTATATGATCAAAAAATAATTAAAATTATAGATGCAAAGAAAGAAAAACATAAAACAATGCAGATTAAAATATTAGAGGCAAAGATGATTTGATGAATGGAAGTAGACCAGAAAATAAAACATTCATTTCATAAACTGAAACTAAATGAGAAGAAACATAAAAGTAAATAAATAAATAAATATTTAATAAAAAGATTAGATCAAAAGTATGAAAATTTAAAAATAAAAATGTGAAAAGAAAAAATTTTAGATATACAAAATAGGTAAAGATTTCATATATCTTTAATATTGTCTATTTATCATTTATCTATCTATCTATCTATCTATCTATCTATCATCTATCTATCTACCTATCGTCTATCTATGATGATCCTGTAGAAGAAAACCAACACTAAAACAATAAAACATAACAAAAGTAAGTGTAATTGAAGAAAATGTTTCTGACATAAAAGACAACCTAAAGCTACATATTCAAAAGACATCACTAAAATTAATTGAGAATACCAAGAATTATTAACTATTCAATTTGTCACACATGATATTTAGAAAACAGGAAAAAAAATCCTTTGGGCACTCAAGTATAAAAAGCTAATTTATAATGAGCTTCTGATTATTACTATATTTTCAAAAGAAACACTTCATACTAGATGATATTGAAATAAATTTAAGATAATGAAAGAAATGTGGGCTATGATTTTTATATCAAGTCAAAACAAACTTTCAAAATGCAGGTTTCAGATAAACTAAATTGAATACGCAGTTAATCCTATAATTCAGGCAGCAAAAAAATGGAGAGACATTGATATAGAAAGGGTTGGGGAGCATTTAATATATTTTTATGTTTACCTAAGAGAAATTATGACTAGCAACACTTCATGCTCTGCCATAAATGTGTATATGCTAAATTTGTTAGAATTTTAGGAAGAAGGAGAGTGTTAATAAGAATAATAAGGGCATTACTTCAACTTAGATCTTATGAAGACAGAGTGATGTGGAAAGAAGAAATTACTAACTCATTTCAATATACTAGCTTTCATAAAAGACCCATAATAATAGAGATAAAAAAAGAGAGTAAGATTAGAAGCCTTTTTGTGAGAACTAGATTTATCAACTAAAGATCTCTCAACAATTGTTATCAGTATTCCCACTCAAAACATGTAGAAAAAAAAGATAAATAAATACTGCATAATTTATATCTTAATTACCTTCTATAAAATACAAAGGTTGTAATGCTAAATACACAAATGGCTCAGTGGCCAAATTCATTGTGCTCATTTATAGTATTATTACCATCTGTTTTCAGCAGGCAGTACTTTAGCTAATATGAACTATGAGAATAAAGGAAAACACAGAACATAGTTTCATATGATTCATTTCTAATAAAAATGTGACTCTCCATAATTGATTGTCTGATTAGATTATCTCAATTTTGAAAACCGCAAGAAGGGTTAGAATTTTTCCATATTTTTTATACTCTTCTGAGAGTTTATTTTCTACAATCTATTTGATCTTCCCTAAAACAAATCTGTATTGGCGTATTAACATTTTTAGTCTTAAACAATAGCAAAGTAATAACATTGTACTTAAACCAAGACACTTTATTTATAGTTTTCATTCCTTTATGCTATGTCACTAGAAAAAAATTATCTTTTTCCAAACTAGCATTTGGGAACCATGGAAATCTTCCTGGGAAAATTAGAAGGTCACTCAATACTTTATTCATCTCAACTCACAAGTCTTTATTTATTAAAAAATATATTTCTCTTTATTTTTTTCTCCTTAGTAAGAAATAAAAAATTCTATGAAGTCTTTCTGCTCAGATCCTGAAAATTTTTCCCTAATAGTACAGAACTAAGTTGACTCATTGTTAATTCAAAGCAAGTCCTGGGCATTTTGCCTTGAATTGAGGTTGTGGTTAGAAATCATACCATGGATATTTTCTAAATGGTTTCACTGTATATTATATAACACATTCAGGGTTTTTGTGGAGGCTGAGGTCAAGAGGCAAAAAACACGGTGCCACTAACTTTAGACTCTAACTACTCCCTTGTCTCCCTTGTCCCCCTCTGTGTTTGTACATGACAGCAAATTATGATAAACATTTTTATAGGCTATCTCTCTGGAAGGTAAGGGTTCAGAACATTTTCCCTTATAGAAGATATGGAACTAAATTATTGGAGGATTTTTTGTGTCAGACCTTGTGCCAGGTGGTAGAGGAGCAAATGGAATGTAAATATAAATAGGACAGGGTCTTAAGAAATTCACAACCAAATGAAGGAAAAAGATACACACCATGGCATCCAGTGAAATTTGTTCAAATAGAGATCAGAACATGTTACTATAGAAGAAAGGAAAAACTATGAAAACTTAGGGATAGATCTCAGAGAGTAGAGAGAAGAGGAGTTTTTGCAATTTTAAGAGAAAGAAAATATGCTAACATATAAAAACTCAAAAAGAAAATTTAATAAAGGTAGTGAATGAAGTTAGATTATATCACATGGATACATTCCTATTACATAAACTGACCTTATAGCTACTTATAAATTTAAGTAGGTTCAATGATTTCCCTGATTTATGTCTTAGGCACTAAAATTTCAACATCTTGGAGATGTTGGTATATCTCAGCATTTGAGCACTTGCCTTGCAATTGCCAGGTCTGGGGTTCGATTCCCAGACCTGGACCATGCAAACCCATATTCTGAACTGTGGCGTAACTGGTAACCACCAGGATGGTGTGGTGGCAAAGGCTCTATCCTCCTACAAAGGAGGCCCACAGTTCAGTTCCAGCTCCATAGTCCCACATCCACCTGTGCTAAATAAAACCATGTCACAATCGATGAGGTACAACTATGGAGACTGCTCTGGGACCTCCTTCTCTCTCTCACCTTCTCTCAAACAATAAGAAAGCTCTTGAAAAACTAGATGTCTGTTTAAAAAAATAAATAGGGAAAGCTGGGATGGCTCAGCGGGTAAAACGCTCGCTTTGAAGCCCTGAGGACCTAGGATCGAATCCTGGCCCTGGCCCATGAGGACCCACATGCTGAACTGGGGTGTGCTGGGACCTATGTGGGAGGCTCCTGGCCCACTTCCTGCCCTGTGCAGCCCTGTCCCCGCCTATGGAGTGAAACTATATAGAAAACTAATGTCAACTATGGAGACTGCTCTGGGCCCTCCCCCTTCTCTCTGTCTCTCTCTGTCTCTGTTTCTCTCTGTCAAAATTCAATAAAAATAAATCTTAATAAATAAATAAATAAATAAATAAATAAATAAATAAATAAATAAAATAAAATTTCAACATTTTCATGAAAAAATAGGTCTTTAGGTTTACTTATTTCAGTAGCTGCATAGGCTCCTTTATTTTCCTATTGTTCAAATTTGCTGTTCCCTGTACTTCAAACTTAGTTCCGTCAAGTTTTATTTTCTCTACTCATGCAGCTACACTATGTACCTTTTATTGACATAGTTTATAGGTATTAGAATAAATCAGTTATGTTCCCCTTACAGACTCTTAAATGCAATGTTTACCATAATGCACACACCTATATCTTATCAACAACTCCCATGTCTACATCATCTGGAAAAAAAACAGTGGCAAGTAAACCTAATCTCAGTGGCAGTAAATCAGGATATAGAATCCAGACAAGATCCCATTAAAGGGAGAAAATATTAATATTCTGACATATAATTAGAAATTAACCTGAAACAAAAAAAGTGATTTGGGCAATAAATTTTACTAAAGAGCAATTTCCCTAATAGTTGGCTGAATGTAAACTGACAAAAGTTCATCAGTAAGTGACATCACATTGTTGTGAATTAGCTTTCCCAAGAGCTCCATGAGTCTTTATTAAGAATTTTCATTCACTATGTTTGTATACACTACAAAATCTGAATTGTAGGGATATATTTTGGGATTGGGTTATAAGGTAGTTAACATAGCACCACAAGTGATTGGACATATTCACGTCATTGACTTTGTCAGAACTTATCTGGAAATCTATCAGAACAATTGCCTCATTGTCATTTGCAATAACCCAGATGACAGGATCTGTCTGTAATATACTTTTCCCAGCATGTGGCAGCATCATCAGCTGCTCCAATGTGGAATATTTTACTATAGGGAATGGACATGTTTATCTTTCTTTTTATATACAGAAAAGTAAACTGTATGATCCTAATATACATTTTTAGTAGTCAAGAATTTTAAGATTCTGAGAAAACTCAATGGAATATAGCGTTCTATAATGCATATTTATAAAAAAAATTGCAGGGATAACTCAAAGCAGAATCATCCAGTTATGAAAATAGCCAAGAAAAGTGTAGATAATAATATATAGACAACAGGTATAGTATAAAGAATATGACATCCCATATTTTGAAAGAATTGGTCAAATAAATTACAATTATTGATTAGAATCAATTTATGCACAATGGGTTTAGTAATTCCAATCATGTAAATATTTACAATTGCCCATTTATATTTGAAAATAACTTTAACTTCCCTTATTACCTTCACAAGCTTCTTGGTATCTCCTTTCTTCAGTGTAGGAACTACTTTGCTTGTCTAAGTTTTAACGATCCAGAGAAAGTTATTGACTGTCTCAAGACTGCTAACTAGAAGATGGGACTTGTTTAGTTTAGCACTTCAATTCCCTCTACCATGCTTCTGCATATACTTTTACCTTTGTGAACACTAAGTTCACACTAAATTTCACTGGATCCATTATTATAGATGTATAGTTACTTAGAGTAGATAAAACGTAATCAATATAAATTGAACTAATGTCAAATGTTGCTCGAAACATTCTAAATATGTCAATTTTTGTAGTTAATAAATCAACAGGTAAGCAGGGCAGTGCTAAATGAAACTAGCTGATGAACAATAGTTGTTAACATGTTCATGTGCAAGGGGGGAAAGGTTTCTATTAAATATACATGTATTCATATGCAAAACATGGATAACAATTACTTTGATTTTCTACTACATTATGAGAGTTTGAAGTCAAAGGTCTTGAAACTCTGACTGTATCTTATTCTCAAGCTGCCTTTAATCTTACTATATTAACTTCTAAGATGTACCACACAGGCAGCTCAATGAACATTTTGCAAGTTCATTTTGTCATCATATGCAATAGGAAGGGGCAATCAACACTAGTTTGCTCCTAAAGATATAAACCTAGCCTTTTATACAAATGACTTCATATGGTGTCCTAAAAGTGTCCAGGAGTGAATATTTTTGAGGCTACGGTATCCTTTCAGAAATAGTCTGACTTGCTTATCCTACAACTGCCAATTCCATTTCAATACAATCACAAGCTAAAGCATAGCTATCTTGCTGCTCATCAGTCAAGCTTTACAAAATCAAACTGTCATCTTTCTGCGTTCTTAAATAAATGGAACAATCATGACTCATGAACTGAGTTTTGGTAATCCATATGGGAGTAATGACATTTCAAACAAAAGCTCATGATTTTAAAAATGTAAGTTACCTCTTTAAAGAAAAAGCACAAATAATTTACTAGAAACATTTAGCACATGTGATTAAAAAATAAAAATCTGTTGTAAATTTCAGCTTTATTTTTTAATGCACTGAATTTAAAATTTGTTTGTATTTTAATATAGGATAATCTATGTTGTATATTCATATTAATGGTATTGTACAACTTTTATGAAAAAAATCAGGTTTCCATAAAATGTAGACCTAAAGAAAAGATCTTTCTATATATTTTTTTTGCACAGAAGACTGAATGCCTCAAACATTTTTTTTTTGAATAGTATTAAGAGTAATAAAAAGTTTAATGTACAGCTTATAATTCTACCTTGGAAATATAATTGATGTCTTGATATTCTTTACTCTTGATCCATGCTATGTTTTATTATTTCATTGATTCAACTAACTGTAGCTAAAATTCCTATTGTGAATACATATTCCAGTCCAAGGGAACACACAAGGTCCTTGAGTGCTAATGATCCATTGAGTAAGCTTGTAAGGAAGTCGAGAGTCTATAATATGTTCCCGCTGTTTGCTAACTGTATGTACTTTGTATATCACCTGCTGATCTTCCATGAGAAAATCTATCATATCATATTTGATTTATTCTGCAAGAATTTCATGAACTGATTTACTTATAATTATCCCATAAGGGGACTGATACACACTTAGGTGTCAATGTGACAGTCATATGCTTTTATCTATTCTTTCTCCCTCTAAAAATGTATATTATAGATCTCTGGCATATCTTTGTTATTAAATATTCTTGATAATGAGATGTTGAATATCATTGGGGCCTAACAATGATTCCAAATAATGCCATAAACAATTCTCACTTTAATCAAATACTTATTATTAATTTGATTTTATTACACATCATAGTGTACTATTTCTTGCCTGAAAAAAATCTGGAAAGTGATTGTAATTTCATGACATATCAAACAACAAGACCAAACATACCTTAAGAAATCAGTCAGGAAAGCCAGGATGGCTCAGTGGGTTAAGTGTTAGCTTTGAAGCCCCGAGGACTGAGGATCAAATCCTGGCTCTGGCCCAGGCGGACCCACATGCTGAACTAGGGTGTGCTTCCCAAATGCGGTGAGGTTCCCAGTTCAGTTCAAAAAAATAAATAAATCAGTCACACACACACAAATGCACGCATGCATGCATGCATACACAAAAGGTGTTAGCCGAGACTGGCCCAAAAGCTCAGAAAATAATATCCAGGAAATTACATGCAAGAGAAAAAAAATCTTCTGAATATTTAAACCTATGAATGCCTGGTGTAATTATGTCTTGGGACACCAATACAGGAGAAAAAGTCCATTATTAACTCAGGTCTCAAGTTGTATTTTTCCTAGGGAAAGACTGCTCATTATTCAGATATATTTCTCAACTGAAGAAAACACGTACTCTTATTTCCTTTTAAGGCAGAATATCTACTTACACAAAACTAAAGCCAGACCTTAGCTTTGCAACAATTGAACAGCTAATTATAGCTGAATTATCCATGATTCACCATAAAATAGTAATACTTCCAGCATATTATGGTGAAACATTTTGTACCTCAGCTAGTGAAACACAAACTTTTCATTAACTTGAAGTCTATGTTTCAGAGTACATATTTTTGTTTTTAATAAAAAATATGCATGAATATATGTCTTGTATAATCTTAATTACTACTGATAAGTCAAAGTCTCCTATTACCATTTAACCCTGAATCCTGTCTCCTTCTCCAAACTAGATTTAAAAATATAATTATAAGCCAGAAGGTCTGGTAGTAAGGTTGAGGAAAAAATGCAGTCCTTGCAACTAGGTAAGTGTGAATTCAAAGCTATGCTTTTATATTATTAGGTATGTGTTCTAGGGCAAATGACTTAGAGTCTAAGTATTAGTGTCCTTAAATGTAAGATGTAGAATAGTTATGAATTTTTAGAGATAATGTGTGTGATATTTCCATTATGTAATAGTTTATTCACTATATAACGAAAGCATTGGCAAACTAAAGACATAGTGAAAAATCACAGATTCTGATCTGAAGGCAAAAAAATAAAAGCTTAGTAAGACTGTTTCAACATTCTCAACCATGACATTAGAGATGAGTTTTCCTGATGCTGTATCTACAGAATAAATTCCAGAGTTGGTAAATTACATTCCTCCAAGATACATAAACATGCATTTTAACAATGAAACTCTGGAGCAAAAGTTAGAACGGTTTAAAAAACAAAACCACTCTTTCCCAAAGACAAAACAAAGCAAAACAAAACAGTTGAAAACCTTACTTCCAGTTTTCAAAGTGTAAATTTTGAGTCATTAACAAAATAGGACTTCTTGCCTGAATTTATAAATCTAAGGTGGTAGTGGGGTGGGAATAAGAATTATAAAGTACATGATTTTAGTAAACTCAAATGAATCCTATATTGATTGTTCATTTACAAAATACCTTTGTTAAGGTAAAATTGATAATAAAAGCACATCCCAAATAATGTTTAAAGAAGGTCATACAGTTTTCAGCTTATAAGGCCTTCATTTTCTTTGTTAGATTTATTCCTAGGTATTCCATTTTTTTGTTTGCAATCACAAAAGGAATAAATCTTCTCACCTCTCTAAAGTTTTATTGTTGGAATATAAAAATGCGGCTGATTTTTGCACATTAATTTGGTTTCCTGCAACTTTACTGTATTTGTGTATTGTTTGTTTAGAGTTTTCTATATAAAGGATCATGGTATCTGCAAAGAGTGACAGTTTGATTTCCTTTCTCTCAATTCTAATACCTTTTATTCCTTTCTCTTGCTGGATTGCTCTGGCTAGAACTTCCAGCATTATGTTGAATAGCAGCGGTGACCGAGGGCATCTGTGTCTTGTTCCTGATTTTAGAATAAAAAATAGGCTTCAGCTTTTCCCTGTTCAGTATAATATTTGCTGAGGGTTTGTCATATATGGCCTTTATTATGTTGAGGTACTCTTCTTCAATTCCCATTTTATTCAGGGTTTTTATCGTAAATGGGTATTTTATCTGTCAAATGCTTTTTTCTGCATCAACTGAGAGAATCATGTGGTTTTCATCCTTTGTTTGGTTTATGTGCTGGATTGCATTGATTGATTTGCATATGTTGAACCATCCTTGTGCCCCTGGGATGAATCCCACTTGGCCATGATGAATAATCTTTTTAGTTCATTACTGTATTCTGTTAGCTAAAATTTTGTTTAGAATTTTTACATCAGTGTTCATCAGGGAGACTGGCCTGTAGTTATCCTTTTTGGTATAGTCCTTCCCAGGTTTTGGTATTAGGGAAATAATGGCTTCATAAAATTAGTTGGGTGGTATTGCCTCCTCTTGAA
>PVKE010026007.1:0-22626 GCA_004027555.1 Craseonycteris thonglongyai | reverse complement strand
TTTTTTTTTTAATTTCTTGGAAGTAGGTTTGTACTTTTCTAGCCACATGAGATTGGATCTCCTTTTGTGGGTTAGCTTACAGCCAGAACCTCTTTGAGTCTGAAAGCCCATAAGGGAAGAAATCCAAAGAAACAGCTGGGTTATTAAACCGGAACACTTTTTTCTTGGTTGTGTTGCTCAACTGGCTTCAAGAACTGCCTTCCACCTTCATTCATCCATTTACTTGCATGTCCATATCACATGTGTCTCCTACCACATACACACACACACATGATCCCCTAAATATTAAAATGCCATGAACAGCCGTATTAACTGAACACTAAGCCACATACTAGTACCAGTCATTGGAGGGTTCAGTTAAAAGCAGCAAAAATAATGGATTAAGAAGAGAATGAATTTCTCTACTTTTTGAAGGCCTTTACCCCTTTTACAGTGCATTAAGGTTCCATTTAGCAAGAATGACCTCCTTCTGGAAATGAAGGAAAAACAATGACCAGGGCCCAGAAGGATAAATGATGTCTTTCACTCAAGAAACACTGAGAAAACGGTTTGCCTCATGCTGTACCTATGAGAGAAGTGGATGCACAGTGTTTTCTTTTTACAGCTTCCCTTCTTTTGTATGTAAGCATCTCCTACACTCGATGTTATGATAAAATAGTGGTTTTTCTAATTTGCATTTCCTTTATCACCTCAGGGAAGGAGAGCTCTGAGTTCTGGAAGAGTACTCTCTGCTCTTGCTAACACTGCTCAATGCAGGAATGGAACTTCATTAATGTCACTATTGGGTATTACATTTCCCAGGTATTCTGCAGAGCTAACCATTAAAATAAAATACTTTCCCCATGAAAAAGAAGTATCCTCATAGATAGAGGAGATAATCTATGAAAACAGGCTAAAAAGAGTGCGAAGATATGGACAGTCAAATTGACTTCCTGACATGCTGTTTAATGGTGCTAAGTGCAGAAGTGTAGAAATGGGTCATTTCACATTTTTAAAGATAGCTTTGTTTTGTTAAAAAGTTTGTAGTCAAGGTCAGGCATTTTGGAGCCCTGGGCCATCCTCCTGGATGGTAAGCATCTCCTAGGAATTACTTAGAACAGCTGCCACCTCCCTGGCCCCTTTTAACCCAGCCTTGTCCCTTTCTCCATTCCTATCTGCATACTACAGACAGAGTAAATGTGTAAACATGAGACTTACTACTTCTAGAGAATACTACTTCTAGGAAACTCAGATGATCAGGTCAATCTTGGGTTAAAAACCTGTCAGAAATTCATGAAGGGCCAAGGTTAAGGTCCAGATTCCTCACCATGTTATACCAGTGACTTCTTATATTTCTAGTTTCACTTTTCACCATACACCACCTTCTTCCTAACCTAACACCCCAGACAGTATGAACTTTGAGGAAGAAACAGAGCAGATAGTAAAGCATTCAATGGACTAATACATCCTTCCCTGTTTGGCCTGGTCATTACCCACTCATCGTTCAGATCTCATTTTAAGAACTTATAGGAGGGTTCTCATTTAAGAACTTAGACCAGTTTGTCTCAGATGTACCCCGCCCCCTCCCCAGCCCATGAGCTCATTGTTGGCCTGTTATTGTTTCTATGGCAGTTTAGCCTTTTATTGTTTTGTTTGTTTGTTCTTTTACTTGTTTGCCTTCTTCATCAACTGTAAGTTCCCTTGGGGCAAGAGTTGTATATATTTTCTTCAAAGATTATAGTGTATTCTTTTGCATATTGTCAGTGCCTGGAACAGATGATAATTGAACAAACGACTGAATGAGTGGACCTAGTGGTAGAAAAGTTGAGAAAAAGTAGATGGAAACACACCAGATTGTTGAAACCTGAAAGGATTGGCTTAATAGAAAAAATAATATGTCCTTATATAAAACCAATTCATGCAACACATAGGGTATAATACCCCCAAATTCTGGCCTTATATTTCTCACTTTGAATAGTTTTCCTTTAAGATTTCTGATATCAAAAGTTCTACTATTAGGGGATGCCGGGATAGTGCAGCATTTGAGTGTTTGTCTCCTAATCGCGAGGTCTGGGTTTCAATTTCTGGCCCATGCAAACCCATGTGCTGAACTGAGGCGCAGTTAGTAACCACTAGGATTGCATGGCAGCGAAGGTTCTCCCCTCTCATGCAGGAGGCCCCAGGGTTTGGTTCCCGTCCTGCTCAGCCTCACATCCACCTGTGTGTAATGAAACCATGTCATAACTAATGATGTACAACCATGGAGACTGCTCTGGGCCCTCCCCCAGCCCCCTCTCACCTTCTCTTAAACAATAAAATAAATCTTAAAATGAAAAAAGAAAAAGAATTTTACAATTAGAGATTCACTGTAGGAGTTAAGTTTCTGGCTATATGAAATGCCCCGTGGAAAGGAAAACTCCACATAATACAAGATCCATAGTCCTTGGAAAGACACCTCAAGAAATCACTGTCAATTCCTCAATTCCACCAACATATCATGATGTGAAAAGGCCCTCATCCCTTGCCTGGATTCTCGATTTATTCCTACAGCAAATACTTATGGAGGACCTGCTATATATCAGACAGTCTATTTGTTTGGGAATTCAATAGTAAAAAAAAAAAAATTCTTTAGGCTCTCTGAGCTCATGGTGATTATATGATAGTATAATTCCTTCTGCATAAAAAATAGGAACTGTTTGAAAGCTTATTGAATAAATGGCTCAATATGTGATTGAACAAATACTATTAAGGAATTAAAAATAAAAAAGGAATATTGTTGTTTTTCTCCAGGATTCCACAGAGACAATATAGTGTCATGGTTGAGAATTGGGGCCTGGAATCGTAAACCTGGGTTTTCATTTTAGTTGCACCACTTACTAGCTGGGTGAACTTGGAAAGTTATTTTATTTCTCTAGACCTCAATTTTCCCATTGAAGCTTGTGGTAGTGTTGTGGGGCTTTGAGCTTATACAATTGTGGTGGGGATTAAAGGAGAATAAATAAGAAATAATCTGGTAAATAAGATATTGGCACACTGTTTGGAAATCAGAAGAGAATTCAATAATGCTCGCTTGCTATTATTTTTTTTCTAAGTTTCTAACTTGTATGAGTGAGAGGAAAGTTAATTATTATCCATATATTTTGCTTTTTATAAAAAGAAATTTCCATAGTTATAAGAGATAAAATGTTCATATTCCCAATTGTTAGAGCTGATTCTGAAAGCAAACTGCACTACCTCCCCCTGCCTTCCTGTTGACAGCTACCCAACTAACTAGAAAAGCTCACATCAGAGGATATAGGACAGATCAGCCCAATTTCTGCAGGATGCCCTCCCCAACCATGCTTGATGGAGAGTCAGAATGCTCCAGAAAGAGTAAACAAGGCATAAATGCTCTTGGACAATGACCATATAAGTACCTGTATTCTGTGCTATGTGAGAATTATCCCTTCACCAGGAAAGCAGAAAGGCATGTCTGATACAAGCATCCTGGACATCCTAATTAAGTGATTATTTATCTTAAACTACAATTAGTTCTTTCTTTAAAAGGGTATTTGTTTTCTTTACTAATTTTACACCTGAGAAGTACACACATGCACACATAAATAAACAAGAATATAAATATTTTTCACTTAGGGTGTGGTCTCAGAAAAGAAAGAAACCTTATTTCTCAGAATGAAAGGATTTCAGAGAATTTAATTCTACCTGTGATGCCTGAAATTTGATCCTGACTCAGTCTTTTCATAAATTTCCATCTTCATAGAATCACTTGTCTGTCTCAAAGAGCAGGAAGGCCAGTGGGAAGAATCTTCACTTTTAAATATGACTTATTTGTGGTTTCTATTGGACCTTTATAATCATGTCATTGTTTCTCATTAAAATATCTTATTAATATATTTTATACATAACATATATATGAGAGAGGGAAGAGAGAATGCTATTGATTCTAAGAACCTGAAGTTCTCTCCTGCTTTCAGCCAAGGATCTTCCTGAAAAAGTTGTACAAAACTCCATAGTTAGTGTAATTTAATCTTTTAAGAGAGAGGCACAAAGACAATTTTTGTTTAACAGATGAGATAAAAAACATACATAAGTTTCTCTAATGAGTTGATTTGAATAAAAGAAATAAACAGCGGGTTCATGATTATTCTTCCTCTAATCCTGTATCTTGGAAAGTTAGGTATTTTATGGAATTTAACCAGTGGGTAGAATTTTAGTTACCACTAAATTATTTCACCTTGTAATAATTGTCTTTAAAATAATCAAATACTATTTCAGTCTCAATTCTACAATATTTACACAGACTGCTTCTTGCCAAAGCTTCTTTTCGACAGAATTAACAGAGCTCTCTCTTTATGAGGAATTCTTAGGATTTCTATATACTGCCCTAGCAGGCAAGCCATCCTGCTTTCCAGTTGGTCCTACATGAGTAGAAGGTGATGATGGCTGCTCAACTTTCCAGTTTGCTTCCAGCTATTCAAATCCAACCACTTAAAAGGTATTCTCCTGAGGCTTCTTGGACATTATTCTATATTTTTTCATTTTTTTTCATTGTATAGCATTTACAATCACATTTATTTTTTCTCAATGAAATAATCATAAATTAAAGCGATAATACTTAGCAAAAAAGGTATTTTAAAAATATTTATATCTGTAATTGACTCTGTTGCATTCTTAGGATGTAGACCATCCCAAGACACTCAAGGGAAATGACTTGATAAACGCAAGGGTCTGAGTATGTTAGAAATACTACCAGGAGAGACCAAAAAGCAAAATAAGAACTAAAAAATTAGACATTATGCTCAGAATTTTATTTTGCATAGGATTCTTAAATACCTTATTTGTAATAAAATCCTAAATAAGGAAACTAAATCTTAAGTAAGGTAACTAGGCTTTTGAACTAGAGTTATGATGAGATGGAATTGATTTATACTAATAAATATGACTATATTGCTACTAAATACTATTTGGTAACTATATGAATTAATGGATGAATGAATGAATGAATGAATGATACTAAAACTACCAACTTCCACCTCTAAACTTTTGCAATCTCCTACATCCTGGGAGTAATGAAATTATGCTTTGAGGAATGTATCTTTCATCAAGACATTGTTCATCAAATACCGTAGTGACCTGACAAGATGATTGTTATGTGTGGGGTTGTTACGTGACTTGGGCAAGCTATTTAAACTGTCCTAAACTCAGTTTCCTCTGCTTTTCAATGATGTGGTGTTGATGTGGGGCCTACAGAAGATCATTTATATAAAGTACTTAGAGTCCACAGTAGGAGTTCAAACAGCGACAGCTCCTAGATGAGAGAGGTTTATGGATATGTCCAGCTCTTCAGGGATGTATCAGGACGTATTCAGCCTTTGAGAACTGGCCAACTCTACATTGTACTCTGTGATATAGTCCTTTATAAGGAAAGTCTACTGGAACAGCAATAGATTGGAATTTATAACCACTGATAATCTCAGAACTGCCTCTGGATTTTCACACCAAACGTAGAAATCTAAAGGCTTTTTGCTCATTGTTTATGCTACATTTACACATTTTAAACTCTCTATTTTATTTCTGTAGGCTTTTCATTTTGTCCTGCCCCTTGGTTTATAAAAGCTTTTTGTTTGTCTGTTCGTTTTGTTTTGTTTTGTTTTTTAATGTTGGAAAGTCTCCTCTGTGTTGTACTATAAGAAATCAAGCTTCTAATTACTTTGCATCATAAAATTATCTTAAGGAGCTATGAATATACATATGTCATGAATTCAAGAAGCTTTTAAAACCATGTTTATCCACATTTATAAAGAACAGGAGCATCTTTCTTATATATAAAATTACCATTAACAATAGTTATTAAGATCTGCCCTTCACCCTGCAATGTTTGTAAACTGCTAGATATGTCCTCTTTAATATTAAAGGTGTCTCTAACTAGCATGTCTATAGACAGGTTAAGAAATTCCAGTGGTAGAAAGAGTTTCATGTATATAAAGAGAAGTTTTAACTCCTAAACATGCTTTCTGGGTGACATTAGGCTTTGTCTCTTTTGCTTTTGTCTGTCTCTCTGTCTCTCATTTCTCTTTCTCCTATTTATTTGGTCTCTATGCCCGTCTTTCTATTGTCTCTGATGTTAACTTCTCTGGGAATCAAAATATCACCCTTGTCACTGCTGATGTGACCTTCAGAGTTAGTTCACTACGTCTTTTTTTTTTTTTTGCACTTGACTCTAAGGGCATTTCTAATATATTCATCATTGTTTCAATTTCTGTTGAATACCCACATATGTATATATACCTGAAAATGCAATAGTCATTTTAGGGAGTATTGATTTAAAAATAGACTCAGTGACTCCTTAATGTAGAGCAAAAATTGAAAATCACGTGTAAGAGGAAAAGCTAGCCATAAAGCACCATTACGTGGGTCTTCATACTAAAGAAGTGATTTTTATTTTTTGGCTTGCAAAATATTCCTGCACTTCATAATTAGTTTGATATTAGTATCCCCCAAATATGGAGTGACACAAGAGGTTTGGAAAGGATTCAGAGATTATTAAGATGAGCTGATTTTGCAGAAAAGAAGCCAGATGGCTAATCTAATATTGGCAATGGGTATATAAAGCGGGCAACAGGGAACAGGGTCACCTCATTTCCAGCTTCACAATTGATAGAATGGAGACATTTTTAGGAAAAAACAACAATGTTATTATATTGGTAATTTTAAGTCTACAAATCCCTTTTCTTCTTTCTTTCTTTTCTTTTTTCTTTTTTTTAAGAATTGTACATTTTATTTTATTAGGAAGCTAAGATGTTTAGATCTGCTGAAAAGCAGAGGAATGGGTTGGTTAACAGCTTAGCAAATATCCCAGTTCTTTGAATCAGTAGCTGGTTTATTGAAGCCCAGAGGAAGTATGAACACAGCTATAAGCGGGTAGTAAGCGGGTACAGAAAAGTCACAGGGTCTGAGATATGCTATCTTCTGCCTTGTTGGTGAATAAGTAATTGTCTTTTCTTCTTTACTTTCTCCCTTTACCTACCAAGTCCATGGGGAGCCACACCTCTTTTGGACCAACTTAGAAAAAGAAATAAAATGAGTGAGTATACTGCTATTTTATGTACTGTAAATGCAAATGAAATGTCTGTGCCTTTGTCACCAAGTCGAAGGTAGACCCATGTGGCCTGAAAGTTATTTCAAAACTTGTCTGGGCTGATTTTGTCTCCATCTGTGACTGAGACAAATTAAACAGCGATTGTATGAGACAGTCTTTTCTGTTTTTGGAGAACTAAGACATCTTTTATACATGAAATGATGTTCCATTATCTTGTGCTCTTACATTTTAATTTAATGGCCTAGTTAATTATAATTGAATTCAAGTCAAACCTTCTGTACCAGAGCTAGTCAGTGGTATCCATAATAATATCAAAGAGTTCATCAGGATTTGTTTTCTTAGAGTAAATACCAAGAAAATTAACAATGTTTGGGCCATTATCTTGAAGTATCATTACATCAACATTTTTCACTTCTAGATAGTTGAGTTAGAATTGGATAATTTAGACATATTAGATATAAGATTGGATAATCATAAATTAATAAAATACTAAGAAAGGGCATGGAAATGTACAAGTTGACAGATAATCCGAGATATGTGTTTTAAGAATTGTTGAGTGAAGAACATCAGGACACATTAGTCGAAATGCCCTTGGATTAAAAACATTCTTGAGTGTGGAATTCTGTTTTACCAAAATTAGTACCAATGTTGGTTGAGACAGAGACAGCGGGCATGTGAAAGAGGACATAAGACACAGTGTGATTGCTACAGAAATGGATCTCAAACAAGGCCCTGAGGGCTCACTTGGAATCAGATGGCTTAACTTGCCCTATCTATATAGAACATGTGGAGCCACTACTCTTTACTACAGTTTAAAGAGTTATTTTTATTGTTTTCTTTTTTTGAAGGAAAGAGAGGAAGACAGAGAAACAGAGAAAAGGGGGAGGGCCCAGAGCAGTCTCCATATTTGCACATGATTGGCTTTCTACATTGTTTTTTATTCCACAGGTGGGAGCAGGGCCACAGGACAAGAACCGGCCAGGGGCCTCCCGCATGGGAAGCTTGCCCAGGGTGGGAGCCAAACCAGAGGTCTCCCACAGAGATGGGAAGCTCACCCTGGTGAGAACTGAACAGGAGGTACACTCCAGTTCAGCATATGGGTCCACATGGGCCGAGGCTGGGATTCAATCCTTGGACCCCAGGGCGCAAGATGAGCTCTCAACATGCTGAGCCATCCTGGCTTCCCCTACTACAGTTTAAGAGGAAGCAAAACACTGATTTTTTTTACGAAGGCTGCTTGTGCAGACCCATCAGTTGGGTGTGCACTGAGGGTTGAGTTTATATGCATAAGCAACTGGGGAAAGATGGGAATTCAGCTTTCAGTGTCATGAGGGTCATGTCTTAAAGCCCTTTACTCCTGCATGTATTCCTTATTTGCTTCCCGCTGTGGAAACAGCCACTACAAGGGATGTCCACGTTGTGAGAGAAGGGGACAAGGAAGTCAGGATGGTGAGGGTCTGGGCCTCATTCCCTACTGTAAACAGAACAGTTCCACACTTCTATTAGATTTTATGCCTCACCATTCTATGTAAAATTGCATTTGGAAAAGAAAATTATATAATACAATTATATTTACCAGTGTAAATATATATAATTTTAACTATAAAAGTACTATGGTATAGTCTAAAAATAGGGTATATTTAAATATATACTTATATATTTAAGTCAAAATAAAAATAGAATATAAAATATGTATCACAATATTATTTTATTTAAATTACATTTACATGAATTACATTTAAATTGCATATTTACATTAAGATGAAGGTTGGCAGATATTGTACATATAGTTTTACATCCCTAACTCAATCCACTTAATATAACAGAAAAAAAAATTAAAAATAATTCAGCCATGACATCAGGGGTGGGAGAGTGGTCTCATCAGCATAGCAGACAAGAATTTTGAGAAATTCTTGTAAGATAAAGCAAATCGGTAATTTATCTTACTAGTGATCTTACTTGAATTCCTACCACTCTACTGCATTTTTCTGTCTTACTCTTTTGGTTCAGCTAATATAAAAAACATGATATATAATTATCTTGCTTTGCATATTTTTTACTGTTAATTAATGTGAACATTTATTCATTTAAATTTCCTCATGATTATTGTCTTCTTATTCCTTTGTCCCTTTTAAAAATTGGAATTCTGATGTTTTCTTATTAATGTATTATGAGTACTAATTATTTGTCCATCAGTGATATGTGAACTTAGTGGTTTTTCTTATTTTCTGTTTTATTTATTTATTTTTTTAACAGTTTGGGTTTTTGTAGCTATTTCCAAGTTTTCAGTTTGCTTTTACATTCTCTTTGTGGAATTAGAGTTTTTCAGTCTACGAAATGGAAGAAGCAGTTTGTACATACTAGTATACTGTACCTATTGTCTATGGTTTTAAAAAGCACTTTAAGAGATAAAAGTAGTGAAAAGTGTTCATAACCCTCATGGTGGGAAGGCACATTCTAAATCCCTGGTGCACATAGTTATTATATTAATAACTAAGTGAATTTCAATAATACTTATTATATGAGATTTCAAAGTTGTATAGAAAAATTAAATTGATTAGCCTCTCTTTCAACATTTTTAATTGCATGTTACTTTTCAGATTTTGAATATCCCATATATCATAAAGAAATAGATTTAACACTTTAGATTTTTCAAACCTTCAATTTGACAGTATCTTTCATTTTTAAATGAATGTAATTATCTCTGGCTATGAAGTGTGATAATTCACTCATACTGTACTTTGAAATTAAAGGCATTTCAAGACAGTTGTGGGCAGTTTATTGGTTATAAGAGGGATGTTGATATGAGATGCAACTTAATCATTACTGTTTGAATTACTGCACGTAGATTGCATTATTCTTCTGTGAAAGAAGCTATAAAATGCTTTCAGTTTTTAAGTAAGTTCTAAAGGAAATGTGAAAAGCACATTTTCATATTAAGAGAAACTTTTCACAGGTTTAGAAATGGTAGATAATCTTGTGGAGCTTTGCAGTTATCACCAATATTAATGTACCTATGCTAGAATCCACCCAACATTTATTATTATGGCTGCCAGATAATTGAGTTGTATTCTTGGCCATAATATTAGCTGTTAGGAGACTATGGATGAGTCAGTTAAGCACATTTTGTTTGTCTTGAATATTGATAAGTGAGATTGGATAGTGTGTCATTTGAGTTTTATTTTTTATAAGATTCTTTTTTGTGTGTTTTTAATTTTTTAAAAATTTATTGGGGTAACATTAATTGATATCAATTATATTGTTTCCAGGTGTACAATTCTATATTACATTGTCTATACATCGCATTATGTGCTCACCACCCAGAATCAGCTCACTTTCCATCACCGTGTGTTTGATTCCCCCTCCCCACTCCCCCCCACCACCTTTCCCAATTGGATTTTTAACTGGATTAGAATTATAAGATTCTAATTCAATTGAAAATTATTTTTCATTACATTTATGCTTTAAGTACAAGTAGATTAGTTGAATTAGGTGTCTGCTACCTGTAGCTAAAATAGCTAGGCTATGTTAAATTAGAAATGGAATTCATTGGTTTATAAGTTTCATTGATTCTCATTCAGTATCATCATACAGTGGTCTTTTTCTAATCTTCACTGTTTTTCTGTGAGATGGCTTTAATCTCAAAAGAAGCAAAGTGGTCAAAATAGCTCTAAATTTACATCAAAGCAATCTTCTATGTAAGCAAACTCACCTCTAAACTTTCTAAGCCATCCAGTGGAAACATAGTGCCTCATGTTGAAACTTTTGGGGAAACCCCATGGGAATAGCACTGAGTCACATGCCTGTCCATAGAATAGCCACTGAGGTTAAAGGGGATGCCATACTTTGGCGATACCTATCCCTTTGTCAGTTCTGAAGTCAAGGAATGACATCATGTGAAGAGAGAGTGAGTTCTCTAAAGGAAAATTGAGTTGGTGATATCAGAAGGGGGATAGATACCGAGCAAGCAAAGGCACTGCATATTCTCAATAATTAATTAGGAGACTCCTGCCAGGTACCATGTGCTTTATTTAATTCTATTTCCCCATCCATAAATTGCTCAGAAAATGTATTGAGATACTCTGTCCAGGACCAAAGTTACATACATATCTGGGTTAGAGAAGATGTAACTTACCTTTTCTTAAAGTCTTGTTAAATATAATTACATATAAGCTCCAAAGACATGAGTTTGCTTGGATTGGAGGAGTCTGTGTCCTTGTGACACCAGTCAAGTTATATACAAGGCTTGGTCTAAAAACTAAATACCCTCAAGCCTGGTGTCAGGTCTAATATTAGGAAAGGAAAGTTAATCAGAGAATATCACGTAGAATTATTACTTATATTATTATATTATTACTCAACATATATCATCTACCATTAGACACATGAAAATATGATAGAACATTTGTATTGGCCCTTGATTGTCAGAAATCAGAATTTCAATCCTAAAGGATTTGGGGACGTTAAATTTCTGTATTACTTGAGGTGCTACACTTTCCTTTCCCTCCTGGGCCTGTCTAACTTGATCATTTGCAATTCTCTGCAGCTATACCTACCCAGTGAAGGAGCACCTTTCTTGAAAATCATTGATTCTAAGCCTTACTTTTCTTCTTTTTTGCGATTGGAGGCATTTATATTTTATTAGTAGGAAATCTTTGTATTGTATATTACATTGCCCAGATAATATCCACATGTTCTATGTTGACTTGAGTAACATATATACAGTCACGTCTCTACCTCTGCCCCATATAAACCCTCTCCATCAGATAGGCTAATGTACTTACTGACCCCAGAAAACACCTTTAACTTCTCAGAATAGAATTACCTGTGGTTGGGGAGGAACCCATTGGACTTTTTTTTAAAGGACTTGGTTAAATTCACTTTAGATCACAATACCCCCCCCCCCCCCCGCCCAAGTTTTTCAGCATTTGAGTGTTTGTTTTGATGAAATTTATTCTCAGAATAGTCAGGGTACATAAGCATGAATCCCTATAAGTAAGCCACAATTTTACTTTAAATTGCCACATAAAAACCTGTCTTTTTTTTTTTTTCATATTTTCCCACAGTGATACTTGGATTTTATCTTTCTTTCTGTGTTGCAAAACTTTAAGAGTAAATAATGAAGCCCACAGATTTCAGGAATCTAAATGATCCAGAGGAAAATCAATCATTGCCATTTAGTTTTAACAAGAACCAACTTATTGCTTATTGATTTTTATCTTCACAATCAACTAAATATGAAGAAGGGAGATTGGACTCCAACATGAGTCCTATCACTGCCAACTTCATGAACCTCTGGAAAAATCGATATTGCACAGCTTAGAAAAACAAATATTATGTAACAAGTCTTCCATACAAGTCCTCTTCAGCCTGACCTTAATCTTTCTTTCAGTAGCATCTACACCTGCTACACATACATGAACCCCCTCCTTCAACCATACTGATCAACACACTGCAAAATAAGAATACTATATTTATTTCTCAGAGCAGAGACTGCTTGACGTGGAAAAGAAACTTTTGAACTAAGATCTGAAAGATAGCTTGAATCATAAGGGCCAAACATTGGCCATATCTCAAGGCTGTCCTGAACATCCCAAGTAGCCACCAATGTATTTCTGTTGACCTTCTGAACCAGACAATAACTGTATGTCCATGAGATACCACTCCCAAATCAGACATCTCATATAATGACATAATTCTTTCTGCTAAGCTCAGATACATTTGTCATGGTGTATATTGCAATTGTTTATTGACTTAGCGACTCTTTCCCCTTTAGAGTGAAGGCAGGGATTTTTGACTTTTTGGTTTCCTACTACAATATAGCCATACATTTAGAATAGTGTCTCACATATAGTAGGCATGCAATGTTTGTTGAATGAAAACACTTCAGAATTCTTTTGAAACCAGAATTACAGTCTAGCACTATCAGTTTTTTGGCATTAGAATTATAGATGGAATTCTATTTTCCATGTACACTTGACACTTTCTTAGGTTATGAATTTCATTATTTTTGGTGAATATATTTCATCTCCCTCATCACTAGACATGAACTAAAGCTCCAAACTAAATAATGCTAGTAATAATGCTAGTGATAATTTTTTTAAATGTAGAGTACATCATGAGTAATGATCAGATATCAATAACTTCCAGCCAATGGATTTCTACTGTGGTGGCTTTGTAATGTGTCAGCTTAGCTATGCTGAAGTGTGTCTCCAGAAATCCTTTTTTTGTATGTTTTTTGGTTTGCGTGGGTCAAAAAAGAGATTATCTTATGAGATGTGGAGAGAGGAAGTGAAGCAGCAGCTGTGTGAGGGCCACACACGTGGCTGCTTATTGGCTTGCTTACCTCATTGGTATGAGGCAGAAACTGCGGCTGTGACAATTCTGCATTTGTTGGAATCCTTCTTTAGCTTATGGAACTTCTGGGCCAGATGTGTGTGTTTAGCCCAGTGTCAACGAGTTTTAGGTTGTCCTCCTGAGTTTTACCTTTTGCTTGCTTGTGGGTTCTAGCTTGTTCTTATTCTCTTCAGCTTTACATCCTTCTACTTACTCTTCCTGATAGCCTGACTCATGGGCTTCACACTCCAGCACTAGTCATGGAGAAGACAACCTTACAGAGATTGCTTAACCAGCTCCCACAATCGCCTAAGGTCAAATCATAGCCCAGTTATGTATGTATGTATGTATGCATGTATGTATGTATGTATGCATGCATGTATCTGTCTATAATCTATCTATCTATCAATCATCTATCTATCAAGTACCTATTTACCTGTTAATGTATTTAATTAAAACTCTTACTGATATACCTATTACATGTGGGAACTAAGATAGACATCGCTATTTCCATTTTTTTTCAACAGCACTATGTATAATAATTGTCCCCATGCTTCAGAAGATTCAAAAACACATCTGCTTGTTTCCCAAATCTGTTATCTTCTTATACACCACACAATCTTAACTTCTTATTGTTTTTCTCAAAATATTTAGAAAATGGAATATTTCTGTATCATAACTATATTAGCATGATTTCATGAACTTCTGCCAAAGCATTTTGCATTTTGGAGGAGAAAAAAGTCAATGGAAAACAAAACACAAACAGCAGACTGTTTCCCCTCACTGAGGTCCATCTAGGAACTTTTCCAATGTGAGCTTTGAGAACTTGGATGAATGTCGCTTGAAGCACCCATATTAACATCAGCTTGGGCTCTTAAAACAAAAAGGCTGTTCTATGGGATAACAGTTGACTATATAAAACAAATGCAAACCCACTAAATAAATTCATTATTTATACTTGTACCATGACTTTTAACCTGAGAGATCACTACTTGATTTTTAAGAAATATTTAGTTAGAAATCTTTACTTCAAGAAATCTTTCTTTTTAATTCTTAAATTTATTGGGGTGACATTTGTTGGTAAAAATTACATAGGTTCCAGACGTACAATTCTATATTACACTGTCTATGTATTGCATTATGTGCTCACCACCCTGAGTCCTCTTTTCATCACCATATATTTGATGCCCCCTCCCTAATCCCCCATACTCCCCTTACTACCCTCAGATAACCACTTAACTATTGACAATGTCCATGAGTTTTTGTTTCTTTGTTACTTTCAGTTTTATATTCCATCCATAAGTAAAGTCATATGTTTCTTGATTTTTTAAATCTGACTTATTTCACTTAATAAGATGGTTTCAAGGTCCATCCATGTTGTTACAAATGGCTGTATTTCACTTTTCTTATTTCTGAGTAGTAGTCCTTGTGTAAATGTACCACAGTTCTTTGTCCAGTCATCTAGCAAAGGATACTTTGGTTGTTTCTATGACTTGGCCACCATGAATAGTGCTACAATAAACATTGGGGCACATATATCTTTGCAAATTAAGGTTTTCAAGTGTTTTGGGTAGATAACCAGAAGAGGAATTTTTTGAGGAACCTCCATACTGCCTTCCATAATGGTTTTACCAATTTCCATCCCCACCAGCAGTGTATGAGGGTTCCTTTATCTCCACAGCCTCTCCAGCACTTATTCCTTGTCTTATTGACTATAGCCATTCTAATGGGTGTGAGGTGGTATCTCATTGTGGTTTAATTTCCATCTCCCTAATTGCTAGTGATGTTGAACATTTTATCATGTATCTCGTGGCCATGTCTTCATGGGAGAAGTGTATGTTCAGGTCTTCTGCCCGTTTTTCAATTGGATTGTTTGTTTTAAAGATTTATTTATTGTTTTTGACAGAGAGAGAAATACAGAGACAGAGACAGAGAGAAGGGGGAGGGCCCAGAACAGTCTCCATAGTTGCACATCATGGTTCCTCCACATAGCCTCATTCCACAGGTGGGCTTGGGGCTGCACAGGGCAGGAACTGGGCCAGGGTCTCGACCCGGTGAGAACTGAACTGGGGGCACTCCCCAGTTCAGCAAATGGGTCAGCACTGCCAGGGCTGGGATTCAATCCTTGGTCCCTGGGGCTGAAAAGTGAGCGCCTAACCCACTGAGCCATCCCGGCTTCCCCTGTTTGTGTTTTTATTGTCGAGATGTATGAGTTCTTTATATATTTTAGATATTGGCCCCTTATCAGAGGCATTATTTGTGTATATTTTCTCCCATTTGGTTGGTTTCCTTTTTACTTTGTTGATGGTTTACTTTGCTGTGCATAAGTTTTTATGTTTGATATAGTCCCGTTCATTTATTTTTGCTTTTACATCCCTTGCCTTTAAGGTCAAGTTTATAAAATCCCCTCTGAGCTCAAGGACTATAAGTTTAGCGCTGATATTTTCCTCTATGCAGTTTATTGTTTTGGGAGATTAATTCAAGACTCTCTTACCAGCTGCAACAAAATAACGGCATAAAACAAGAATTAACATGAAAATAACAGTAACTAAGATTTGTTATAACTGACTGTTCCATGCATGATTTTAAGTACTTTTCATACATTTTCCCATTGAGGAGATTTCTGTATGGCTGGTAATAGGTAAAATGATTATAATTTGGGGTGGAAGCTGGGGTAAGGAAGGAGCCATTGTACAGTCTCATTAAAAAGAAAGTTTTGTTTGCAATGAGTATAATTTGGGGTGGCAGCTGGGGTAGGGAAAGAGGCATTGTTCAATTTCACTTAAAAAAAGGAAAGTTTTGTTAGATATAGAGATTATATTAATTGATAAAAGCTAATAAAACCATCATTTCTCATGGATTATTAAATGAGCATAATCTTCTTAACTCATTGTTGAGAGAACTAAATACTATTCAAAGTCCTTAGCACAATGCGTGGTATATGGTGAATGCGAATGTGAATATTTATAGGTTATTAGAGTTATTAGTAAACATCTATCAAAAGCAAGGCAATAGACTTGGGCAAGCAACAGTAGTGATGATGACATTAAGTAATAAAGCAATAATGAAGAACTATTTAGCCTAATCTTGGTCCTCAAGGAACTTACCTCAGATATGTTCTAGTGCTTGAAACAATCACTGGACTTACTGCCTTAAAATTTTAGTCAAGCTGTGTAGCTGGAGCCTAGTAGAAGGAAACTGGTACATTTTTCAAACATAGAAAAAACGTTTTAATGCTTTGCCTTTTAGCCAGTCCTTTCTAGCATCTGTGTTTCCTCTCTTATTTGTTTCCTCCATTAGGGAAGTGTTAAATGTTACTCTTTTAATGACAGGCAGCAAAAAAGGCACTATTTCTGCAGAACACCACTGATATTTGTTGACACTTTGTGAATTTGGATAAATCACTTATTATTTATAGACCTGTTCACATAGTGGAAGATGTTTCTTTTTCTTTTCCCTTTAAACAAACAAACAAACCACACAATAAAAATGTTTAATTAATGACGTGTGCAAGTCTTAAGCAAAGATGTACTTGTTTTATGGGTCTGGAAAATTTTTTCAGCCACTTCCTCCCAAATGCTGACAAGCTTGTTTGTTTATATTTATTGGCTCTTCTAAAAACCAGCCAAGTACTAGGAGTATACAATTTAGATAGCTCAGGTAATCTTTGAGGTAGGGGATGGAAATCTTCAGCACTTCATTTATCACACAGATACCCTTTATAGAGCACCCCCAGATCCTCAAAGGAGGTGTTAGATGAACCAGCCCCAGCTTGCTGGAATTAGGAGAGCAATTTTGCATTAGATAGAAACAACTGATAATTAACTACTTACTTATAGATACATTTATAATGTCTTTTAAAAAAATCTTCCAGGGTCTTACTTAAAAAAAAAAAATTCCTTTAGTCCTGATTGAAAGCGAGATGTATCATTAATTTTAAATATCTCTGTTTACATAATTAATGATTTATATTTATCAAATTGTTTTCAGTGATAAACTGGAGACACTTACACCTCTGTGAATAACCTAAAGCCAGTTGGTTATTGGAACATGATTCCCAAAAGTTTTATATCACACAGGGAATTGGGTTGATACCATCCAGAAAGATAGTGTCTTGAAAATAATCATTTGTTTATAGGTGGGCCTCAATTAAATAATGAAAGATCCTGCCACAGCTCATTTTTGCTCTTTTTTACTAAATCTAGGTGGAGATGGTCTCATAACCTTTTTTTTGTGTATTGACATTCTTTGAAATCTATACCTTCCCAGCTCAACATTTTAGCAACCAGGTTAACTTCACTGCTTTAGTTGTGTACCTAGCACACTTGAAAGCCTGAACAGACACTCTTTAAAACATGTGACAACATGGGTGGATCTTGCGATTATGATGCTAAGCAAAATAAGTCAGACAGAAAAAGTAGAGAACCACATATCACTCACATGTGGATATAAAACTGAAAACAAGAAGTGAACAAAACAAACAAACAAAAACTTATAGACACAGACAAGAGTTTAGTGGCTACTAGAAGGTAAGGATGGTGGTAGTAGAAAGAGGGTAAAGAAGGTCAAATATATGGAGATGGAAGGATAACTGATTCCGGGGGGCGAGCATACAATGCAATATATAGATGACACATTATAGGATTGTACACTTGAAATTTATATCATTCTACTAAGCAGTGCACCCAATAATTTTAATAAACATTAAAAAATAATAACACAATCATGCCTGTCTTCCATGCAACAAGAGATTTATTTTTAGTATTAGTCATGAAATGAAAAGATTAGTCAGAAATAATAGCTGGGAGTAAGGCAAAAATGCAAACTTAAAATTTCTCTTATTGGCATTCATATATTGAATAATGCCAATTAACAAAAATAATTTAAATAACATAATATTTAAAAATGGAAAAAGAGTAATAATTAACAATTTTATGTACATTAGTTAATGTTTTTAGAAAAAGTGGGAAAACATCCTCCTACATTTTGGACATGACAACTTTAATTTTGACAGCTTATCTTCTGCAAATTAGTAAGTGACCTCATCAAAATTGATCCTTTTGAAATATTCTTGAGTAACAATATAGCTGGATGTGTCAATCTAAATCTGTCTTTAGTGATAGTTGATGAGCACATTTTATTTATTTACTGTTATTTATTTATTGTTTTAATGTTACTAAATTTATCGAGGTGACATTGGTTAGTAAAATTATATAGGTTTCAAGTGTGCAATTCTACAGTGCACCATCTATATATTAGATTGTGTGCTCACCACCCAGAATTGATGATCCTTCCATCACCAATTATTTGACCCCCTCTATATATTATATTAATTTTAAGTTCACAAGTTTCTTTCACACAAAGCCATAGGCATACAGACAAATAAGAAAAGTCTTAAAATCCAGGATAAGTTTGCCAGACTCAGAAAAATTTCTTTTCATAATAAATCCCAGAAATCATCATAATTTATATGGCATTTTCTTTCAAATTGATTCTGTCAGCTTTTATTTATTTTATGTACTTATTTTTTCAAAGAATACAAAGTATTTATTTGAGCTAAAAGGAGCTGTGGCCTGGGAAACAGTGGTTCAGGTAGCAACCTGATGTGCATTCTACTAAGACTATGGGGAGGCTGCCTTTCAGAGTGAAAGTTCCTTCCCAGATTCTCAGTTAGGTCCATTCTATGCAAATGAGGTTTCCAAGTTGTGCATTTCCGATTTGCAATTCTGTCAGCTTTTGTTTCTTCTGTAGAAAAAATTTTAACACAAATAGAAAAATTCCAAGAATGACAACATTAAAGTAACTGAAATTCTGTATCTCAGTCTTTATAATCACTGTTATGATTATTTTTAATCTATTTTTTAAATGTAGGAATTTTTAGTGCCAGAGAGCTTAGAGGTAAACTGTGCCTGAAACAAACTTAAAATATTCTGAAGTATAAAAACACAGAACTAGTGTATTTCAGTCAGATTACCTTCCACGTAGAACACAATGTTTATTAAATAATAAATAATGAACATGTGTTAATTTGGATCATATAGATATATTTTTAAATACCACAATATGGGAACTATTGTTTATGCCTTAGACCAAGAAGGCATTGTTGTTGTTTTTTTAGGGTAGGGAAATTTTGTCATGGACATTTTTTTTTTTTAGAATTATTAATTCATAGTGATCATAAAAAGTAAACCAACAGATATTACTATATGCCTATTAGAATGGCTAATAGCTGAACACTGATACCACCAAGTGTTGGTGAGGGTGTGAAGCTAAAGGAACTCTCTTTCTTTGCTGTGGGGCTGCAAAATGGTAATTTTGGAAGAGAGTTTGACAGTTTCTAACAAAACAACATACCCTTATCATATTATCCAGCAATAATAATTACCTAAAGGAGGTGAAAACTTAATTCCCCACAAAATTTGCACATCAATATTTATAGGAGCTTTATTAATAATTGCCCAAACTTGGAAGCAACAAAGAGGTCCTACAGTGGGTGAACGAATAAATTAACTATGGTACATCCAAACAATGGAATATTATTCAGTGCTAAAACTAAATGAACTGTCAAGTCCTAAATAAAGGTGGAATAATAAATTTGTATTATTAAGTGAAGGAGACCAATCTAAAAAGACTATATAATATATGATTCCAATTATGTGATAATGCTGGAAAACACAGAACCATGGACATAGTAAAAATATCAGGGGTTTCCAGGATTGTGGTGGGGGTAGAATTAAATAGGCAGATCACAGAGGATTTTTAGGGCAGTGAAATATTCTACAAGATGTCATAGTGCCATTATACATGTCATTAAACTCAAAATACAGATGTAAAACCATGGAATGTACAACATTAATAATGAACCACAACATAAACTGTAGACTTTTGGTGATAATGACCTGTCAGTGTCCTTTCATCAATTGCAACAAATGTACCTGTCTTAGGGTGGGGGTGGGGAGGTTGCTATGAATGGAGAAAGCCAGAAGTTTGTTGGGGTAGGGGTACATGGGAAACCTCTCTACTTTCCCCTCAATTTAGTTGTGAACTTGCAACTTCTCTAAAAAATGTTCTCTTAAAAAAAGTTAACTTTATTTGGTCTTATTATTTTTTAATTCTCTGAAGACAACATCCTCCACCCCTGTTTTTACCCACACTTGGATGGACCACCCCACCACTTGCATTTGGTACCCAGACATGCTCCACTTCCTTCTGGATCTTCACCCCTTACCATCTCACAATTCCCCATAAGCTTGATGGTCTTGTATCACAAATACACCAGGGCTCATATAATCTGCTCTAAGCCACTCTCTACATTTTCTGATAAATGTGTTAAACCAAGTCACCATGGAGAGAATTGTGGGCAATTTTAATTTTTTTTAAGAGAATGAAAGAAAAAAATCACTTGCCTGAAAGCAATAGAAAGTGGATGAGACTCAATAAGAAAGACTGAACTGTCCCAGCTAATTTTGGCAGAAAGAAGTAAACAACACAGAAGCTTGATTCAGACTAGTACCTTTAATGCATTAGGAGAAAGAAATAGAAGAGGGAAAGTGACTGAATAATACTTGTGAATTTCACACTTCACACTTTGTCACTTACCTTAGCTTCTGCCTTGCTTCTCTTATCCTCCACTGATACAATACCTGAACAATGGATAGAAGCAGGAATAATGAGCTTCTGTTCAGATAAATTAATCCTGTGAGACATAAATAAGTACACTCTTCTAAAAAAGAGATTCAAAAGCAAAAGTATAGAGATTAAAAAAGAAACACTTCAGCAAGGAGGAGCAGCAAAAAGGCAAACACTGGGTAGGAAAAGGAGAATTTGATTCCTTGATCTGTGAATTCAATGCTTGCCTCTATTCATTCCTTTCAATGAAACATATGAATAATTTATTAATGTTGAGTATTGTTTCAGGTGATAAAAAATACAAGTGTAAACTCATCTCTACAATTCATGCTCTGACCCACTGGTGAATTCAAATTGTTACATTTATACAAAATACAAAATCTCAATAGTCTGTCCCTTGACTTGTTTGTTTAGGAAGGAGTCCAGTTTCCCCAAGGACATCTCCTCCTGGGATGGAGGGGCCATTGTGAATTGCTTGCCATTATGAAGGCTGTTTTTCTGGGAGATTAGGAAAGATCAGATTCTAATTGTTTCGTGCCATGCAAAGGAGTCTGGGATGCTTAGGTAATGGGGAACCACTGAGAAATGTTAACCCACAGCAATGAGAGACACAGACAGACTGATGTTGTGTAATGCTAAATACAGGAAAAATAAGACAAATAAGCTAATAAGGGCTAGAACTGAAACAGTAAAAGGGACTATTCAAGGATATTTCTTATTATCTCTATCTATTTATCTACCATCCATTCATCTATCCATCCATCTAAGTAATATTTTCTGAGTACTCACTAATGATGTTTTGGGCATTGCAGAGACAACAGTGAACATTACAAATAAAAACATAAATTTTTGCCTTATGGACCATACATTGATGTAGAGAAAACCATAGTTTTGAACAGGGCAAGAGGCGTAGGTGGCCTTGTTTTAAAAAGATCATTCTGGATGCCGTGTGTGCAGCTGTTAAGAATAAAGTAAAAGTACTGAAAACAGTTAGGAAGTGTTTCCGATTGTCCCAGTGAAATGGTAATGGCTTGTGCTAGGGTGTGACCTGAGTGGTTAGGGTTCCAAAGAGGTGATTCCCTGGAACAGAGCCCAAGGGAATACTTCAATCACCCTGATGTTTTCAAGGCCTGACATCATGGTAAGGCTATAGTAGGAGGTTCAGGAGTGATCTGGATTTGAAGCCTAACTCTTCTCTGGAATGTATAGAAGCTTGGCAGGTAAGGGTGGTGAAGCTAATCTTTTTTTTTTTTAAAGATTTATTTATTTATTAATGTTAAATTTATTGGGGTAACATTAATTGATATTACCGTATTTTCCGGCGTATAAGATGACCGGGCGTATAAGACGACCCCCCTGATTTTACAGTTAAAACATAGGTTTACATCAACAAAGCAAAGAGGCAACCAACCAACTGGGAGAAAATATTTGCAAACAATGCCTCTGATAAGGGGCTAATATAAAAAATATATAAAGAACTTGTACAACTCAACAAGAAAAAAACAAGCAATCCAATTAAAAAATGGGCAGATGACCTTAACAGACACTTCTCTCAGGAAGACATACATATGGCCAACAGATAT
>PVKE010026006.1:0-22626 GCA_004027555.1 Craseonycteris thonglongyai | reverse complement strand
AGAGAGAGAGAGAGAGAGAGAGAGAGAGAGAGAGAGAGAGAGAGAGAGAAGGAAGGGGGAAGGGCCCAAAGCAGTCTCCATAGTTGTATATCATCAGTTGTGACATGGTTTTATTCCACACAGATGGATGTGGGGCTGTGCAGGGCAGGAAATGAACTAGGGGCCTCCTGCGTGGGAAGTGAGAACCCTCCTAACCATCCTGGTGGTTACCAGTTGCGCCACATTTCAGCATGTGGGTTTCCCTGGGTCAGAGCTGGGACATGAACCCTGACCTTGTGATTTCAAGGCAAGTGCTCAACTGCTGAGCTATTCTGGCATACCCACAAAGCTTTTTTTTTAAAGGAAGAAAACCATGACTTCCTATTCTGTTACATGACAATTAGATGTGAGTTACAACTGTGTCTCTGAGCATCTCGTGACGTAAAATTGTCGATGTAGTTCATTGTTATGTCCCTAGAGCTCAGCAGAGTGTATGTCACATTGTAGGCAGGGACCTGATTCCCACTGTTGAAGAATGCTTAATTTATCTATACCAATCCTGTATTTGCTATGGTGTATAGCACAGAATAGAATCAGAACTAACACCTGTTACATTGAACTACTCAGGGCACAGATGAGTAAGCATTCTGTGTCGCACAGTCACCTAAATGAAATATCCCCTCACAGCCCTTTTCTCATAGATCTTATTGGGTCTGCGATGCATCTCCTTTCTAAGATGAGGCTTTTTCCCTGAAAAAAAGTACACCTTTTTTGTCTAAAAGTAGAATTAGAGGTAGTTAAATTTAGGGTGGCGTTTGGCAGGTAGAAGGATCATCGTAAGTATGGTCACAAAACTGTACAGGAAGGACAAAAATAATTCTTAAAAGAAAAACTATGAAAATAATAACATCTGGGTTTGATTCTCAGACCGTAGTTACAACGCCTGAGAAGAAAGGAAGAGGTGATGAAGATATTTCTTCTTTGATTCAACAAAGTTGTGGAACACACATTATGTGCAGTTCTCTTTGCTTGGTGGCAGAACAAGACAAAGTTCCTGACCTCATGAGACTGACATCTGATCAAGCAAGACAGACTTTAAAGAAGTTAAAAATATACATAATTGTGGAGATGAGTCACACACAATAATATAATTTCTAGAGAACATTATTAGCCAATAATAGAGTAAAAATTAAGATGTATGCTTTTCACATGGTTGGAAAAGCTACATCATAAATAGGTTCTGGTGTCAGTTCCAAGGTGGGGAAGCTCCCCACATCAACAAACAATTCTTGGACGCAAGCTGGTTGTCCTACAATTCAACTCAATTCTGACACTATCTAGTTCAAGGTAGCATTGGACCCCACAGGTTAAGAGTTCAATCCTGTACGACTGCACTCCCCTCCCCCTTCAGAAGCCAGTCACCAAGTTCAAGTTGCTACCTGCGCTTATGAACACCTGGCCACAGATTGGAGGTTCCAACCATCTCCTCCTTAGATGTCAGATTCCAGTCCCGAGTTTAAGTTGTCACGTGTGCTTCTGGCCCTGCCTGGCTGGCTATAAGTCAGAGGTTCCCAAAACTCCCCAATGTGGGCTTGATCCATTTGCTAGAACAGCTCACAGGACTCAGAGAGAACATCTCACTTACTTGAGCATCCAGTTGTTATAAAAGGATATAACTTAGGAACAGCCAGATGGCAGAGATGCACAGAGCAAGGTATGGGGAAGGGGTTGATGAACGTGTTCTCCAAGAGGGCCACTGTCCCCAGACCTCGTTCATGTTCAGCCACCTGGCAGCTCTCTGCAGCCTGTCCTTTCGAGTGTTTATGGAGGCTTCACTACATCAGCAAGACTGATTAACTCATGGGCCACTGGTGATTGCTGCGACTCCCAGGCCTTTTCCCTCCCTCAGAGGTGCCATGTGGGGCTGAAAGTTCAAACCTCTAATCACCTGGTTGGTTCTCCTGGCAACTGGTACCCATTTTTAGGTTACTGAAAGACTTCCCAAGTCACCTCACTAATGTAATAAAAGACACCTTTATTGCTCGTGTCACTAATTAATTTCAATAGTTTTAGGAGTTCTGTGCCAGAAACCAGTACTCTCGTTATAAATCATAATATCACCTTTGGAAACCAAATGTAATCTATATGGGAAAGGTCAGAAAAACAAAAGGAATATTAAGGAAGTACCCCCCAAACAAAGCAAACAACAAAGAGCAGACAGAAAGTGTAAGATAGAATGACACATGGAAGAGTAACTATATCTGGTAAGACAGAAGTTTTCCTGTAAACTCCACCATTAAAAACATTTTTTTTCTCATACGAAGAAAAAAAGAAACTTAAAAAAAAAATCAAATCCAAATAATTATAAAGAAAAATGACATAAAATATTCAAATCAATAAGCCAAGCAAAGCTTTATCTGAAAAAACACACAAACAGAAAGAAAGAATTGGAAATTTTACTTTTATATTAGGGAAGATACAAGGTATAAATTTATGAAATGCATGGAGGATCATCTTACTTTGATAAAACCTGTCATCTGCAATAAAAATCTAAGGGCCATGATAATTTACCTACCAAATTACATATTTTAACATAAACTAATCAAAGATTTTTAAACTTTGTTTGATTTGTGGTTTATATTTTTTTATTTGTAACAAATAGAAGGATGGCAATACCGTGACTTGAGATGGAGAAAGCTGAGGGGCAGGATCAGGGGATCAGAATGGAACATACTGCAGTTGAGATATCTGCTCAGCTTGTAAACATGTGTCCAGTGAATTCCCAGAGGCAAAGTCTAAAGTGCTTTTTTAAGACACAAATGAGTGGCTAAAGATGGCTGAAGCAAAAGCAGCTATTGAGGAAGCACTTCCTGTGAGCCAGAGAGTCAGCCAGACCTTTTATGAAACTAGTTACTTCATGTAATGCTCACAACTCTGATTTGTTACCACTCATTAACTGAGCACCTACTATGTTGAGTCACTGCATTTAGAGTGGTGAAGAAGACATAGTTGGTGGCTTGTAGGAAATATTGCCACTTAACAGAAGAGGTCATTGAATCTTGGCAAAGTGAAGCAACTTCAGTTGTCACACAACTGGTAAATGCCATAACTGGGTAAGACAGTCACATACATGGATGTGTCCTCAGGGCCACTACTCATTTCAATCTTCCAATCTTGTGCCTATCAACCCTCCCCTCTGCCTTTGAGAGGCGCATGCTGCCAATATCACAGAAAAATACTAAAGACCACCAACCCACAGGTTGCTGAGCATGCTTGCACGCTTTCACGTTTCTAAGGAGCACCGATCCTCTACTTGCAAATCTCTCGGCAATTATTTAAAGCAGGGTTTCTAAGGGACTCAGATCCTGTCACACATGATGTTATCTTCCCTCCCGATCTCTGTGTCTACTGAAGGGCGGCTGTTCCAGCACCTCGTCTTTTCACAATAACGTTTTCCCATGGAAGTGGCATGCTCATGGGAGCGGAAAGGCCAGGCCAGTGTGCCTCCCAGGGTCTGCCTCGACAGAACGTGATGCCCATGCGCTGGTGATAGAGAGCCCATTTTTCCGCTTTCTGCTCATTCCCCAGATGCCAGCCCAGAAAACCCCGAGGTCTGTGCAAAGCAGGATTGGCTGCATAATTTCCTCACGGAAAAGGTTATGGCGCTTTTGGAGAACACGGACCAGAGAGGGTGGCCTTTAGAAATGAGGGCTTCCGGGTAATTTAACCTCTTAAAGTGAATGTTAATATTTAGATTATGTTGTTAACATCCTGGTGCCATTTTTTCTCTGTCTGTGATAGAAGCCCAAGGGCTCAAATACTTTAAATGGTTGTTCCTTTAAGGGAAACTGGTTCATCACAGCATTTTAGAGAGGAAAGAACTTAGCCTCTGTAAGCTGCCCATTTCAATTCGAATCCCACCGTAGCCATTTATTCTGTTGGATATTCTTAGAATGCTAGCTACTCTGGGCTGTAAGTCTCTCATCTGTAAATGGGAAACATGTCCCCTTAATCAGTTACTGGAGGGATGAACTGGGATCATTTATTGAAACTCTACTGCCTAGCATATCATGGATACTCAAGAGTGTGGGACTATTATAGTCATTGTTGTGATCAGAGCTATTCAACATTGTCAAAACTGGAAGCAAATTTAAGTTTGTTCACTTTCTTTTTTAAAGAGTCCCAACATTGTCATTATTAGCACACAATATATTTACTAGCAGTCAATATTATACTTTTCAAAACACTATGGTGTTTGTTGTGAAAGATGACGTGATGAAATCAGACATCAGATCTGGACAGAGTTCAATCTGGTCAAGAGTTCAAATGTTGACATTGGCACCTTCTAGCTTTATGACCCTGAGAAAGATAGTTGGCCTTTCTCTACCTCGATGCCTCCTCCTGAGAGTGATAACTATGGCGTCCTTCTCGTGGGTTCTTGTGTGTTTCAAGTCAGTTAATGCAAGTAATTCATGTTCAATAAGTCGAAGTGCTTTTTAGTTTATTAGATGATGACTGTGTAAGATGCAACACTATGAGGAATGAAATGCACGTGATATTATTCTCCTTTCAAAGGTGGAGACACTGTCCTAGAGCAATCCATAGGCATGGTCAAAGTCACATAGCCCATTTGTAGCCAGCCAGGACCAGTGCTGCCCCCTTCATGGCCAAAGCAGTTCCATCACCGGGGAAAAGTCCCGGCTGCTGAAGATCCTGCCAGGATTTATTTGAAAGGCGGTTTTCCCCCACACAGCCCCTCCCTCCATCCCGCCTTTGTTGTGGGAAATTATGCTGCGAGTCATGTATCTTCTTCGACACGCTCTGCTCTTGAAGAAACATTCCCAATTACTGTGGCTGTGTTCCCCGTGATTGCAATGTGTCATGACATTTCCAAGATGTAAGTTTCTTCGAAAAAGGCATTAGCACCAGGCGAGTGGAGCAGCTCATTTTTCAAACTTGGAAACTGTCACTTGCCCTGCTTGGCGCCGGTGAAGCCTGAACGCACTGTTTAGTGAGCGACCGAAGTTCACCCTATGGGCACGTTGGGCTGCTTGCCTTCCGGAAGATCTGTGGCTCAAATCACGAAAACGTGCATGCATCTCCTCTCACACTCACACATACGTTCACACACATTTTGCACGAACACACCTTCCTCTTTCAGGATCTTATTGCCAATGCCCATCCTTTACCTGACACCCACTTATAGAAAATGCTTGGCCCCTACCCACCACTTACCAGTTTGGTGATGCATTACAGTCTTCATGGTTCCCTATCTGTGTCAGCCATGCAAAAGAAACTGTTGTCTGCTGATTTAAGGAACAGTGGAATTTATTGGAAGACTATGAGCATGCAGGATGGCCAGTTTCAAGAGACAAAAAGGAATAAAAGAAGGCAACACAGAACCATGGGCAAATTCATCGCCACAACAGCAGCCAGTGAGACCATTTGGTGCCCAGGTGGGCAAAATTCTCACACGGAAGGTGAATGTTACTGCTATGCCCTTTTGCCCAGCTCAGGTCCTGGGTGGGTGTACCTGACTGGCTAAACCTGTCATATGGCTCTACTATAGCTGCAAGGGAGGCAGAGAAAGTGAGTATTGGCCGTATTTGTTTCCTATGGCTACTGTAACAAAGGACTGCAAATGGGGAGCTTAGAACAACAGAAATGTATCCTCTCACCATTCTGGAGGCTGTGAGTCCAAAGTTAAGGTGTCAGCGTGGCCACTCTCCCTCTGAAGGCACTGGAGTAGGATCTGTTGCAGCCCTCTCTTCTAGCTTCCAGAAGGATCAGGTGTTCCTTGGCTAGTAGCTGGCTGTCTCGTCCCCATGTCTCTTCACATTGTCTTTCCTCTCTTTATGTCTGTGTCTGCATCCAAATTCCCTCCTCATAAGGACAACAGTCATATTGCATTAGGGACCACCCTAATGACCTCATTTTAACTTGACTACTTCTGCAAACACTCTATTTTCCAATCAGCCTGCATTCTGAGGTACTGAGGGTAAAAATGCAGCATATCTTTCTGGAGGGACATAAGTCAACCCACAAAACCCTCTGTTTAGTTTATTTGGTAAGAGGGAGATTATGGTGGCTACCAAGGCTTCTACATTATACCAAGTGGTGAATCTTTTACACATACAATGGGGTGCTGATAGAGGCAGCTAAAACTTACTAACAAAAAGCCTACAAATATCCATGATGCCATCACCCTCAGGATCCAGCACTCCAAATTTCTTAACCTAACATTTAAAGTTCTCCTCCTTGACCTGACTCCCTTGTTATTCCCCTATCTTCTGCCACTCCCTAAGAGTGGGCCTCTTATATGGAACTACAGTAGACGCTCCATTAACCGGAACTCTCAAGCAATGAGTGCCAGTTGCTTGAGCTCTGGTTAACAGAGAGTCTACTTAGATTTATCTGACCAAGCCCCATGGGTGCTGATTAATGGAAAGCCTACTGTACTTGCCATTTGTAAATATTAAAAAAGTTCTTGACATGCAAAAAGCTGTACATAATTAATGTATACTAGAGAAGTGTAGCGTTAAGTACACACCCCTGAAACCATCACCACAATCTTTGTTGCAAACCTACTCATATTGCCCCAAAACTTTTCTCCTGCTTGTTATTATTATCATTGTTATTATGATGATATTATTCTTGTGATTATTTTGTGATAGGAACACTTAGCATAAGAAATGTATTGTCCCATAGTTCTGGGGGCTATGAGTGCACAGTTAAGGTTCACATATGCAGTGCAATATATTTAAATGTGGACACCATGCTATACAGTAGATCTCTGGGGTGGATATTTTGTAACAGATGAATTACAAGAAAAAAAACTAATGGTTTGGGCATTTTATACCCCCACCCTGAGGGTCAACATTGGCTGTTGGAGGGCCTATTGATAAGAAATAATATATATTAGCCTTCCTTTTTTTTTTAAATTAATTAATTTATTTTTGACAGAGAGAGAGAGAGAGAGAGAGAGAGAGAGAGAGAGAGAGAGAGAGAGAACTGAACTGGGGGAGCTCCCAGTTCAGCATATGGTTCCGCACGGGCCGGGGCCGGGATTCGATCCTCGGTCCCCGGCGCTGCAAAGTGAGCGCTTAACCCCTAAGCCATCCCGGCTTCCCCTATATTAGCCTTCCTGATCAAAAGATGATGGGAGAAGCACTGATGTTTATAAAAGATGAGAAAAATTCCCCATGACTAGAAAGGTGATGGAGATTGAGGTAGGACCTGTGAGGAAGCAGCAGCATTGGCCTTGCAGCACCAGAGAGGATTGTCTGCAGAGAACAATGAGGGATGGTAGACCCAGGGCCCTGGGACTATAGGTCTCAAGGAGCAGGCAAGATTGCAGGATAAATAAGCCTATGAATAGTAATCAGTGCAGGGATGCTGTGATAGCTCAGTGGTTGAGCATGCTTGCCTCACAATCACAAGGTCCAGGGTTCAATTCCCAGCCCTGGCCCATGCAAACCCATATGCTGAACTGTGGTACAACTGGTAACCACTGGGATGGCTCAGTGGTGAAGGTTCCCCCCCGCCCCCCTCATGTAGGAGGACCCTGGTTCAGTTCCCATGCCGTGCAGCCCCACATCCGCCTGTGTGGAGTGAAACCATGTCAGAACTCATGATGTACAACTATGGAGACTGCTCTGGGCTCTCCCCACTTCTCTCTCTCTCTTTCTCTCTCTCTCTTTTTTGTCTCTCTCTCTTTCTCTCAAAGAATAAAATAAATTATATTAAAAAAAGGAACTAGTACAACACATGGACTGGCAAGCCGTTGCCAAAGGCTCTAGAATAGACCATATAAGAACCCTAGAATGTTGAGTGACCTTGGAAGAACAGTTTGACAGTAGTAAAGAAATTTTCTGCCAGTTTGGAAGGATAGAGAGTCATATTCAGATACATCTAGATTTAGAGAGAAGAAAATTAATTCTCTCCAAGTCATTTTTTTTTTCTTACACCATGTGAGGTTGAAAATATAAACTCTGAATAAGTCCACATTTCCTATGTTGACATTCTTTTGTACAGGCCCATCCTTCCTCCTTCCTAGAGGTACCTCCTCCAACTTTGGCCAAATCATTCCCATCTTCCTTGTTCCGGGAGCCTTCCTCACCCTTTTCGAGACTGAATTAGGAGACCTTTCATTACTTCTCTCTCAGCACCTGGTTTTCCATATCAATCATGGAACTCATGGGTCATAATTGCTTCCTTCCTCAGCTGCCATCCCCATTGAGCTGCGCGTTCTGGGGCCATCACTTTATTTGATTTCTCAATGTCTAGCACAGGGCGAGGTGAACAGATACTCACTCACTGATGGACAAATGAAGGAAATGATGAAAAATGATGAGACAGATGCCAATACTCCTGGACCTTGAGAACAGCTTGGCAAATCACTGTCCCACAGAGTGACAAAGCCAAGTTTATCAAGAGCTCAACTGCAGGCTGGCATGAACACGACGGGGTGGCATTGTCTCATATGGTGGCCACCGGTAGCTATTCAAAACCAAACCTCTATTACTTAAAGTTAACTAAAATTACCAGTACATTTCCTCTGTTGCACTAGCCCCAATTTCAAGTTCTTTACACCTCCATGTGGCTAGTAGCTACCAGATTGGATGGCACACGTATAGAATAGTCATTGGCACAGAAAATTCTATTGGACAGTGCTGACATAGGGTTCCTGTGTTACTATAAAGAGATTGCATTCTAATCTTAGTAATTGGTCCATTCCATTCACTCCACATTTATTTTTAACTCCTAAAATCATAACACATACACATGAAATAAACGATCCAAACCACCAGTCACTTATTTTGTAAAAAAGAGCATGTATTGATTTTTTTCTACAAAGACATTTGTTGCAAGACGAATCCCATATACAGCAATAACAAAGTCCCTTTTGAGGGTAACTTTAAGAGAATGTCTGGATTTTAACAGGGCCACCGATTTTGTGACATTGTCATAAGAAAATCAAACATTTAGAGCTTAGAGGGGGCTCTTCTGAAGGTGAAATGACAGGTGAATTGAGAGTCCCTGATCCCAGCAACTATGACAGTTTCTTAGTGTGGGTGAGGTTTTTTATTTTATTTTATTTTCCAGTTACAGTTGACATACAATATTTTATTAATTTTCTGGTATACAACATAGTGATTAGGCATTTCAACACCTTAAGAAGTGAGGGTGAGGTTCATAGTTTCTGCAGAACTGGAATGCTGCCATTCAAAATAGCACCCAGACACGTACTCAGTGGGTGTGTCAACCATGCGACATGGTAGCTTCTCTTAATGTTTTAAAGCCAGGAGTGGGTGCTGAAGTTATCTATGGACTCATGCTACACAGAAAGGGAAGCCTGAAGTGAGAGAGGAGAGAGGAATGAGGAGAAAGGAGTGAGAGTGAGTGAGTGAGAGAGAGAGAGAGAGAGAGAGAGAGAGAGAGAGAGAGAGAGAAACCGTGGGCATAGGCACCTACTACTCCTAGAAGGTTTTAATGGAGAATTCATGACATAAATGAATGACATGCTGATTGGATCATTGACTGTTGGCAAATGATTCAACCTCGTGTCCCTTCCCTTTCCGCTCCCTGGAGTTCAGGGCTGGGGAGTGAGACTGAAAGTTTTAACCCCCTGCTCACATGGTTGGTTATTCTGGCAAGTGGTCTCCCCCATCCACTCTCTGGTGTGGTCCCAAAATTATCTCATCAACATAATGAGAGACGCTGTGATCCCTCTTATCACTGGAAATTCCAAGGGTTTTAGGAGTACTGTGCCCAAAATGGAGACTAAGACCAAATATGTATTTCTTATTATAACTCATGATATCCCACTACCACGAGTGAGTACCTACTCTATGCCAGAATCCGTGTTGATGTCATTTAAAAGTCACGCTGGCATGATCCTTCTTGGTTTTATATTTGAGGAAACTGAGGCTCAGAGGAGGTAAGTGACTTGTCCATGCTACCACAGCTACTAGGAGATCAAAGTGGGGCTTCTGTTCCTCTGCTCTCAAATCTCATGACTACTCTACAACACACCAGCTGTCTGAGCTGGGCCCCGATAGTGAAGTGCCATAGGCTGGACGGCTTGTAAACCACAGACGTGTGTTGCACACCACTCTGGAGGCTGGAAGTCTGAGAGCAAGGTGTCCACTGGGTGAGGTTCTAGGGAGGGCTCCCTTATGGGCTGCAGAGGAGCAACTTCTTGCTGCATCTTCAGGTGGCAGAGAGCAGAGAAAGGAAGCCAGCTCCCTTGGGACTCTTAAACTGACACTCATCCCATCAGGAAAGCTCCACCCTCATTACATCATCTACTTCTATTCACCTCCCCAAGACCCCCATCTCCGAATACTATCACTTTGAGGGTCAGCATTTTAACATGTGCATTGAGGGGGACACCATTCAGTCCACAATACCACTACTCACATCTTCTAAACTGTGACCTGAGGGCCACAAGAAACATCTATTGTATCATAGCTAATTCACTTGACCCACAGACTTGCTTGGCTTCTCTGATTCTGGCTTCAGGTCCCCGTCTCCCACCAGCCCAGTGCTCTCAAGAGGCAGGCAAGGGAGCCACCACTTTCTGCATTCCTGTCCATGTCCTGGAGCCCAGGGAAAAGCCCCCTTAGGGGTTTACTCCTCAGCCCCCATACTCATTTAAATATGACCCCTGGGTCCTGCCTTTACTCCCTCACTGGGCTGAAGACTGAGTTTGGCTTCTCTATGATGAGTTTAGCTGATCAACCCAACACCTGAAAGGGACAGACATCCCCCCTCTGCCCATCCCTTGAAAATCTTTCTCATGTCTGTAGACTAAGAACACATTACTGTATCCTTTCAGAAACCTAGAGAGTTTGTGGGTCACTGAACAATAACTGCCCTCATGAATTATAAGCCATGGCTACAGATTTGATGGAGAAGGTGGAAAAGAGGTCTATGCCGAGTAGGGAAGAATTTTAAATGTTAAGTGGATAAAGAACAGAATGAGGAAAGAAAAAAAGGGGGAATGGCTGGAGGTTCACACAGGCCTCCGTCTGGGGCGCTCACACTGATCTTGTGTTTAACATTAATAATTGCTAAATTACGTTAAATGATATATCAATCAGATTAATAAAGCTTGCGATATTTAGGGCATTTAGTCTGCTACAATCACAGGCATCTGTGCCTATTAAGAATGACAGATGATTAGGATATCCAAAGTTTGGTAGAATCTGCTAGCTAACAAGGTAGAATTAAAATTTACATCTTGTTCCGGCATAATGAAGATAATTAAAAAGAGTGATAAAATCCTTTGATTAACCCTCATCTCTTCTTGCATAGCATTTTACTATGCAAATGAAACCTCCAACACTGTAAACGTAATACCAGTTAAAAATATGAAGATGTTCTCATTTTCAAAGCACAAACATACACGCGTACGGGTAGACGATTCCGTGGAGGTTCGAGACAAGGTCCCGTTTTGCAATAGAGTGGAACTCAGGAGTGTGTGTTACAAAGGGTGAAGTTGTGTTTCCATTGGCTACAGGCTTGAGTTCTGCCCCATCCCCCCAGCCACCCACACCATCTCCTCAATCGCTTCTGCTTTGTTATTTAATTACCTGCCCTGCTATGTTTGTCACAGAGGAGGCCAGAGCCCCCAAACAAGCATGGCATGTCATCCCATGAAAGGTTTCTTTGTAGTCCTGCTTTGGCTTACCGGAATTAAAGGGCACATCACCTGACTTTAAAAAGCAGGAAATTTCTGGCCCATCCATCTCTTAGGTTTGAGGAAAGAAGGGTTAGGAAGCCCTCGGGAGGAGAATTTTTTTAAACAATGTACTGCTTGAACGTGTAATTTTCCTCCCCAATAATTATTTCTTCCTCTCCAGTGGCATTATAGGGGACACTGGGATGGCAGGATCCCTCAAAGGTGCTGATAGGGTTTAATGAATTTTCCCTTGGCCAATTAAGTTAATTGGGAGGAAATGAAGACTTTTTTTCCCTTTTGCTGTAGTTCTCTGCCGCCACACCCTCACCCCACTTGACATTCTTCATTCATCGGTCCCCATCTTTTTTTTTGTTTTTTTTTAAGATTTATGGTTATTGTTTTTGACAGAGAGAGAGAGAAAGAGAGACAGACAGAGAGACAGAGAGAAGGGGAGGGCCTCGAGCAGTCTCCATAGTTGTACATCATTAGTTTTTGACATAGTTTCATTCCACAGGTGGGCGCAGGGCATGAGCTGGGCCGGAGGCCTCCTACGTGGGAAACACACCCCAGTTCAGCATATGGGTCTACACGGACTAGGGCCTGGACTCGATCCTCGAACCCTGGGGCTGCAAGCTGAGTGCTCAACCTGCTGAGCCATCCCGGCTTCCCCTGAGTTGGCTTTTAAGAACCACTCTGAAGCTGGTTAAGCCCCGGAGACAACTGTGAGGTCATGCAGATTGTGGTAGTGGACTTGCAGACACAAGAACGGGAGGCAGGACGAAGCTGAGCAGATGGAGCGAGGAGAGTAGAAATGCAAGAAGAAAGGGAGAGCAATGGAGAGATGGCTTGGAGGTTCCCGCAGAGAAGGCAGCAGGAAAATGTAGCAGAGAGAGAATGGCCAGGAGCCACGCAGTGGGACCAGAGGACAGCCACTGAAAGAAGCAAGGAGTGGCTGCTCCCAGAGAGCCCTGGAGAGAGTGCGACCCTGCCCACCACACTGTGAGGACACCTTGAATTTGACATCGGGCCCCTAGAACTTGAGAGAACACATTTCTGTTTTTTGAGGCCCCCAGTGGGTGGTGAACGGTTACAGCAGCCATGGGGAACTAGCCCCGCGTTTGGTGTCAGGCAGTGAATGAAAAAATGACTAGAAGAAAGAGGAAGGAAAGATTGTCCTGACCTCAGGTGCATTTCTGAGCAAGTAGAGGGGAAGTGGGTCTTTTCCGATGATGCTCCTGTTGTCTATGTGTTCTCATCCCGAAAATGGGAAGAATAACAGTACTGGCCTCACAGGGTTATTGAGAGGATTTGCACTCATAACCCATGAAGTGCTCAGAACAGCATCTGGCATCAAATCAGTAGTCTTTCAGCATTAGCTCTTATTTCTGCCATTGCTGCTGCTGTTACTGTGTGTATTATTATTATTATTTGACAGAATTTACTTGCTTTCTTGATGATTGCTGGCCTATTTGAATAATCTCATTTGCATATCTATTTATGGGAAAAAAGACTAGAAGTTTGTCCTCCAGTTGATCACAAATAGTTATCTCTGGGTGAGGGGCTTGCCATACAATTTTAATTGCTTCTGCATATTTCTATTTCCTAAAGTTTCAACAAAGAACACATATGACTTTGGCAAGAACGTTAAAGATTTGCTTTTCTAGTTTGGTTTTAAAGACTGCTTTGTTTCAACTCTTCACACACTCAAGAAGTCCAGATCCAGGCGTTTTTAATGTCAACGAGTTGATAGAAAACATTGTATGTAATATTTTGGATGAAACCCTAAGATTTCTAAGAATTTTCAATTACTGAAGGTTCTCGTCTCCCATGCGGGAGGCCCCTGGTTTGGATCGTGCCCAGTGCAGCCCCACACCCACCTGTGTGGAATGAAACCTTGTCACAACCGATGACGCACAACTATGGAGACTGCTCTGGGCCCTCCCCCTTCTCTCTCTCTCTCTCTCTCTCTCTTTCTGTCTCTCACCTTTTTCTCAAAACAATAAAATAAATCTTAAAAAAAAAAGTATTGCCTTATACATGGAAAAATGCGATAATATTAGTACAAATACCCGGAACTTCGCTGCAAGGTGGTTGGTGTGTCTCACAAATAAGAGGGATTGATCAACAATGCTATGTAATTGGCCACCCTCCCTCCCATCAAAAACTCCTCAACTGAATTATGGATGTGCTTCTTTAACCAAGATCAGTTTTCCAAGCTCCAACACCTCACGTGACAATAAAATCAAATCTAGAAGCGCTGTTGATGCAGAATGATGATTTATGTTCTCTTTTGTAGTTTAGGAGGTTCTAAACAGAAAGCTCTTATCACCGAGCCTCAGCTGCAGAAGGAATCCTTTAATCATGACTGTCATCCTGGAAGAATCATTGAGACTTAGGGCCAGACTCGGGTTACTGAGCACTGAAGACATGCCGACAGCAGCCACCCTACCCCTTCCGGGCGCCACGTGGCTCTAATCTGCTGCCACTGTCTTTTTGAAGTCTGGGGATATTTGAGTACAGCCTAATTAGGGAGCTGTGGGCTGGGAGAGAAGTTATTTTCATCCAACACATGGCATAGAGGGAAGGAAACATGTCAACGATGCTTATGAAGCAAGCTGGTGGCTGCTGCCCGGGGTTCCTCAGGCCACCCTGGGTCTTTGTGGTGACAACCCCCTCAGAGTCCTTTGGGAGGGATGGCCCAGGTGTATGGGGGAATCTCTACTCCTGAGTTCCCTTTCTCTATCTGTGGCCGTATAGAGCTTTGGTCTGAATTCAGAGGGCACTGAATGTTAATGTTGGTTCAGTTGATTGGCTGTGGGCTGAGCAACCTTAAGCAAGCGACACTCTTTCTGAGCCTCAGCTTTCCCAACTGTGTAGTGGGGATGTTAAGCTTAGCTCAGCCAATTAAGTGAACATTTGTTAAACACAATAGACTCTCTGTTAACCAGAATTCAAGCAACTGGCACTCTTGAGAGTGCCATTTATACAGCATTTACATTTATACAGCATCAACCAATTCCTTTGGGGTGCCGGTTAACTAAGAGTCTCCTGTACTTGCTATGTGCAAGGTACGTAGGTGCTAAGGTGAGCAAAGACAACCACCCACGTATAATGTCCCCGTTATCATGACCTCATATTTGTTGATGTGCAGTAATGTTTAACAAACGGGTTGTGCACGCACACACAAAGGCCTTATGTGTAATATTTGCCGATTTCCTTAGTGTGGACACTTCCATTATAGTTGACGTATAGCATAGTGTTAGAATATTGTGAGCTTTGCCACAGTGTAGAGTATTATTAAGTTTTCATTAAAGCACTGAAGTTACAGCTTGTGAAGGAAAAGAACATCATATAAAGACTTTGCATGAGCTGGTTGGCCTTTTGAATCTGATGAAGGGATCTGCTAGGGGCTTTGAGAAAGACTTCCTCTAAGAGAAAGGGTTAGTGTGTTTCTAGTTGTAGGTAAGACATTTGTATCTTGGGGAAGCATAATTTTGTGATTATCTTCATATGGAGGTTAAATATATTTAAGGAGAAGTGTATAAACCAGTCAAAGGCCTTAAGAGCCAAGACTGAGGTTTCTGAAAGGAGAAGGAATTCTGCTTCTAAACTGGAGCGTAGAATTATTCCTCAGTTTCCAGCTTTCAGACTCAAGGCTGCAACTTCAACTCTTCCTTGAGTCTCCAGCCTTGCTCTGTGAATGTCACAGTTGCCAGTTACTGCATGAATCAGTTTCTTACAATCTCTCTCTCTCTCTCGCTCTCTCATGGCCTCTCCGTTTTGTTTTTCTGGAGAAGTAAGATTTTCGTTATCTCCCAACTCCCTGCACTAGAGTCACTGACCAGATGGAGTAAGAAAACATTTCTATAGGAGTTGGGGTGGGAAGGGCTGTGAAGGCGCGCTCCGAGCTTTCTTGTCACGCACGACAGCACCTGTGGGAGGCATGCGAACAGTATCTCAACTCTGGGAACCCGGGAGCTCAATGGTTGGACCTCGCCTGAGGACTCTCATCAAGGGGGCCACCGGGTTTGCTATTATGTTTCTAAGTAGGAGGTAGAGAAAGACTGAATCCTGCATGAAGGGAAGCAGAGTATCTATCTCCCTCTCCACCCCCACCCTGGTGTCACCAAACTCTGATGTCAATGGACATGATGGTAGAGAATGTATTTCTAAAGCACATGCACAGAGAGCAGCAAGGGATGGGGTGGGGCCAGTGGGGTGGGGCAGAGAAGGAGAAGAAGAGATGATTGATGGGGACAAGGAATAGAGGTGAGCTGGGAGCCAGGAAGAGAGAGAGCACCATGCCAATTCCTTATCCATGTCGTCTTTCTGGCCCGATCGTCAGCTCCAACACCTACCAGGCAGTCATGGCCACTTCAGTTTCTGGGTTGAAGAAAGAGGCTCAGACAGGTTAGGCAGTTTGTGCAAAGCCACTCCCATAGCAAGTACATGAAGATAGGATTTGAGCTCGATTCTCGCCGATGCCCAAATCCTTACCTCTCTGGGGAAGATGCATGGAGAGAGAAAGATGAGATACTGTAAACCAAGCTCCTTCTATGCATGTCTGGCTACCTTGAACTGCACATCGTTGCAGCCGACATAACTAGGCACCCTTGGGTATCAAAGGAAGAAGAATGGTGAGGGCTGTCCCCAGGCCTCTGCCATGATGGGACTCAGGGTGAGCGGATACTGTCCCTGTCCCCTGACTCCAATTACATGCATGTGATACTGTTTGACACGGCCCCATAGGTCTCTGCTGCTGCTTCTTTTATTTTTATTTTTGAGAAGTCAGTATAGATCATTTTATTGACTTTTATTCTTTCTCTGATACATTTCCTGCTATGTCCAGCCTCCAGTGAAGCCCATTTGCTGAATTCCTCCTTAAAGATATTATATTTTTCAGGTCTAACATTTCCATTTGTTTCTCTGGCTGTCTTTGTATTGATTCCTCTTTATCCTGCACGATTCCAGTTGAAGTTCACCTTGTCAAGCCAGCCTTCCCTTCATCAGATTCAAAAGGCCAACCTGTACGTTCGCCCGCGTGCACCTCTCTCAAAGCCCCTAGCAGGCTTTATGTGGATTACCTGTGAACAACCGTGTTGTCCTCACTGACGTTAGGTTCTGTCTGGGCTGAACCCGGGCCCGATTTCCCCGTGGAAATTCTCTTTTTGCTCATGCCTGTTGTCTACTTTTTTCATTCACTGATCTAGCATATTTATAGTAGTTATTTTAAAGTGGTTTTATGCTAATTCTAACATTTGGATCATCTGTGAGTTAACTGACCATTTTTTTCCCTCTAATTTATGGGTCACATGTTTCTTTCTTTCTTTTTTTTTTTTTAATACAGCAGACTCTGTGAACTGAAACTCAAAATTATCTGCTGGTTGCTTGAGTTCTGGTTAATGGAGAGTCTACTTATATGTATCCAGCATCAACCAATCCCCACGGGTGCCGGTTAACTGAGAGTCTACTGTACGTGCTATATGCAAGGTACATTCTAGATGCTAGTGTATGAAAGACCTTGTGTATAGAAGGGGAGGAAAGCCTGAATTAAATCATATCTACCCTGGGGGGATGCCAGGATAGCTCAGCAGTTGAGTAGTTGTCTCACAATTTTGTGAGGTCTGGGGTTCGACTCTTGGCCCCAGCCCATGCAAACCCATATGCGGAACTGCAGTGAATCTGGTAATTGTTGGGATGGATTGGCTGTGAAGATTCTCTTCTATGTGGGAAGCCCCTGGTTCGGTTCCTTCTCTGTGAGGCCCCATGTCCACCTGTGTGGAGTAAGAACCATGTCACAACTAATGATGTACAACTCTGGAGACTGCTCTGGGCCCTCCCCCTTTCTCTCTTTCTCTCTCCCTCTTACACACACCTTCTCTCAAAACAATAAAATAAATCTTAAAAAAAAATAGAGGGATGCTAAGATAGCTCGACAGGCTGAGCGCTTGCCTTGCAGCTGCAAGGTCTGGGGATTGAGTCCCAGCCCTGGGCCCGTGCAAACCCCTATGCTGAACTGTGGCGCAACTGGTAACCACCGAGCCCTGAGGTGAAGGTTCTCGCCTCCCATGCTGGAGTCCTCCGGTTTGATTCCTGAGCCACACAACCCCACATCCACCTGTGTGGAATGAAACCATGTCACAACGAATGATATACAACTATGGAGACTGCTCTGGGTCCTGCCCCTTCTTTCTCACCTTCACTCAAACAATAAAATAAACCTTTAAAAACAAAACAAAAAAAGCAAAAACACCTTTAAATGGATTCCCGTCTATTTAAAAAATAACCAACCCACAACCATACTATCTACCATGGAGAAGGGTCCTGCTCCTTCGCCTCTCAGCCCACTGTCCTGGGAGGCTCGGCCCCTTTCAACCCCTCTTGGAGGGACGGGGTTTGCAGCGCCGTTGGCTGCAGGTCAGCCCCGGTTTGAAATGCTGTCCAGGCCAGATCAAGATGTTCCCTGCAGCACGGCTTGGGGTCTGCATGTCAGCGCGACCTCTCAGATCTCTCTGTCTGCTTTCTTATCCAGGCTCCAGCTCTGGGGGCCTTTGGAGAACTCTCCCTGCGCTCCGGCCCACCCGTGTCCTCTCAGGTTTTTGAAGATGTGTCTTAATTCCCGTGCCCTCTCGTCGGCAGTGAGCCGCACCATGAATTCATTGATGGCTCAGGTGGAAAGAAGCAGGTGACTGGCCTCCCTCTCCCACTGCCCGCCCCCCCCCCACCCCGCCATGTGCTCTGTGCAGCTCACAAACCAATAGACATGCCGCAGAATGGGTTTCTAGAAGTGATGAAGAAGCAGTTGCTAAAATAGGGGAGAAACAGATGCTCCTGGCTACGTGATTCCAGTCCTCCAGGCGTGTTAAAAAGGCAGCTTTGATGAATCTGGGCCCAGGTTTACCTCCCCTGGCTGCTTCTCTCCCTCCTGTCCAGTTCCCACCCTACATTCCAGTCATGCCCCATGGCACGCAGTTCTGAGCGCTTGTCACTTGCTCCCAAAGAGACACCGGTAACATGTCCCCCTGCAAGTTTCTGGTTCAAGTTTACCTTCTGAAGCCAGCCTTCCCCCCTTCAGACTCAATAGGCCAACTGTACGTTTGCACACACTCACCTTTCTCAAAGACCTTACCAGGTGTTATTGGGAATGATTTGTGTACAAACGTGTTTTCCACACTAGATGGGTTCCAGCTGGGGTGAACCTGGACTGGGTTCAGCAAGCACCCCGGGATCTACCAGAGCCCAGGCGACTCAGTAGTTTGTGTTCAAGGACTGTCGACGAGAAATCCCTGGGCGCCTCTCCTTCACAGCCTCATCTTAGTTGTGCCTGCTTCCTTCACCATCCTCACACCCACACCTGTCGTCTGTCCAAGGAGCCCCTGTGTGTCCCAGTGACTGAGCATTTCCCGAGCATGTGCGACTTGCGAGAGCTTTCCGATCATTATTGCACGCAGACCTGTGGGCTGCGAATCTCAGTGCGATCGCTGTACTCGTCACTGACAGACAAGGAAACTGAGGCTGAGGACATTTCTGGGGCTCGCCAGACCCCATGCTCTGAGGGCGACACCCCAGTTTTCTGTGCCTGTGCCCCTTTCTTCTGTGTCTTCATTGTCGCCCCCTTTCTGCCTCTGACACGGGACCCAACGAACAGCTGATCAGCGGAGGCCATCTATCTGGCAGCTGACACGCAGCGCCGCGGAGTGCTGGCCTCCCTGGTTCCGGCTTCTGTCGCGCTCCGCACGTCTGTGTCCCTCTGAGGTCACCCTTCGAGGGCTACGTGTCATGTTTCTCATTTCTGCCTTGTCGAGAAAATCTTGCCAGTGCATCTATCAAAGTAGTCATCACAAGGCTGATGGAAGAGTCTGGTTGCTCTCACATTTTTCATGACGAGATAATTTATTAATATCCCTCCTGAGCAGCACTAGATTTGTCTTGATAAAACCGCTATCAGCAGCGACACAGGCAATGCCACCGGGAGGCTTCAGCAAGAGTGGGGCACTCACCTGCTTTCGCCCTGAATGCCTCAGGAAGCCCCACCCAGAGCCAGCGCCCGGGGGCTGGAGAGACCCCAAACATGGGATCCTTTTGATAAAGTTGACCCGGGTGGCCTCTGAGGGATTGTCCCTGTCTTGCTTGTGGCACATACACAGGACAGCCCACGTCTCGGAAAGGCAGGTGGATGCATTCCCTTCAAAGACTTCACGATTTATCTCGATTTCCTTCCAGTCTCTGTAGCGAACAACGTGGCTGCTCAACTCAAGGGGCTTTCGGGGAGGCCCCTGGGTCTGCCGCTGGTGATGGATGTTGGCATTACTTCTGTGGCAGGCTCAGGGCACCGATGCTGTGGGTATGGGGTCTGGGCGGCCCCCGCCGTCCGCACCTTCTCCTCTTTCTGTCCAGCAGAGCGGAGCCTCTCCCTTCCTGCTGAGTCGTCCAACAAATGCCAACACAGGAGGCGGTCTGTGCCAGGTGGCAGCCTTCAGAGGCTCCGATAGACGCTGCTACCGCGTGTCCTTGAGGTGAGAGCAGGACCCCCGTAGCCCTTTCTTGGCCACCATTCAGAGCAGCTCTTATAAATCAGGTTTCATGGTTCACTTGTCTCAGCACCATCTCCCTCCTGCCAAAAGTCAGCGGATAAATAAAAACCTGCATCTACACTCCAAGGGAACTGTGAGGTCTGTTTTGTATGGATGAGGCTGTGTGCAAGCCCATAACACACGTGTTGCTGGTGGAAGGGCTGAGAAGAAAGGTATACACCCTGTAACTGAGACCTGTCTCTAATTCTTTACCTACATGTGCACAAAGACTGATTTTTGTACAGGCATGCCTCATTCAATGATCGCGCTCCAGTCCTCCGACTAGGTTGTTAAGGGAATTGGTCTATCAGTAAGGGACTTAAAGGCTCCTCACAAGGATGTCTTGTGTTGAGTTGTGATGTCATAGGGTATGTATTTTTCTTTTGTAATTTTTTAAATTGCTTTTCACAGAGACAAAGAGAGACAGACACAGAGAAAGAGAGGGGGGTGGGGGGAGGGCCCAGAGCAGTCTCCATAGTTGTACGTTGTCAGTTTTCAACATGGTTTCGTTCCACACAGGTAGGCGGGGGTCGTGCAGGATGGGAACTGGGCTGAGGGCCTCCCACATGGGAGGCATGCCCCCTTGAGCCAGGGGCACAACTGGGAGTTGAGAACCAAACTGGGGGCCTCCCGCATGGGAAGCTCACCCCAGTTCAGCATATGGGTCCACATGGGTTGGGGCCGGGATTCGATCGTCAGTCCCCAGGGCTGCAAAGTGAGTGCTTAACCCACTGAGCCATCCGGGCTTCCCAGGTATTTTTCAATAGATTTCACATGACACCAGACTTAAACAGCAATATGTGGTCTTGCATGATTGTGAACGCTTTGTGTAGTGAATACTACCATATTTTTCACTCTATAAGATGCACTTCCCCCCCCCCAAAAAAAAAGTGGAGGGAAAACTGTGTGCGTCTTATGGATCAAATACTGCAAAGAAGAGTGCACATTGGGGACCTTAATGATGCCGTGGGGAAGCCTGCAGCCAGATCAGAAAGCAGGGACCGCATGGAAGGAGAGCGGGTCCAGGCAGGTCAGGTGCATCTTATGGAGCGAAAAATACAGTAATTGACTGCGAGAATGAGACAAAGACTGAGAAAGGGGAGTCCTCATACTGGAGACTGGGTCATCAGTCTGAGCCATCACTAAACAGGTAGGTCGTTAAGTGAGGAGTGGCTGTAATTTGTTTGGCAGCGTTGTTTATAATAGTAACATATTTGTTGTCACAGAAAGGGAAACTAGTAGAATAAATGATGGGACTTTGATGAGGTATTGCAAGATTAGGCTAAGGAGGAGACAGGTACATATGATCTGATAGAGCAAGGTGTACTCAGTGATAAAAGACAAAGTACAAAGCTCGAGTGTACAAAACTCCTCTTGTCTATACATTGATTGTTGTGTGAAGGACACACAAGAAACCAGCCACACTGACTTCTTCTGAGAGGGAGACGTCATCTGAGGAGGCCGAGGAAGATATGTTTATGATTATGTTTTCTGTCCTTGTGTTTAAGTTTTCCCTGATAATGACTTATGTTTTCAATGACAAGTTAAGACTCTTCATAGGCCTCTTTTTGTGCATGTGTCTCTATGAACATTTCTGGGGCTCTTAAAGCTTTTTTGCTTCTCTCCTAAAATAAGGCCAACCCTCGCCATCTGGTCCTCCTGGTCCATCCCCTCCACAAATAATAAAATTCACATCGTGCTCGGGGCCCAAGCTGACTGCACCGAGGAAGCGGTCTTCACCCCAACCACTGTCTAGTCGGCAAAGCCAATTTTCCTGCCCATTATTGCTGTAATGGTCTGGGAGGGCGGAAGGGAAAGAATGGTATTTTTGAGTTGCAGAAACTGGGTCTCTCGTGGGGAAAGTGACTGGTTCAAGGTCATGCATCTATATGGGAGTGGGGCTAAGAGTCAAACCCAAGCTTGGCTGAGTCCACCCATCATGGCCTTCTCCCTTGGCCCTGCTCACACCTGGGGAAATCATTTCTCCTGCGCTCTTACAGAGGGGAGGCTGTGAGCTCCCACCCATTTTGCCTGGGGCCTCCCTCCCCCTGCTGTTAGACTGGGGACCTTCCCAGTGGCCGTTGGGTGGCTGGTGAGGCCGTGTCTGTGAGCCCGGGGCTCCAGGTGTCTGCTGGAGAAGAGCTGGCTCTTGTGGTTGCTAATTTTAAAGTTGAGGATGGCTCCGGCCTTCCAGACAGATGGCCAATTGTACTGGAGCTCTCAGAGCGCACATATGTCAACAGTGACAGGGAGTTTCAGCTGTGAGCAGAGCTGGGACAGCCATCCAAATGTGAGGCCATGTGTCACTGTGGTTGATGCCATAAAACCAGCCATGAGGGGGCAGATGGGGTCAGCCTCAGCTCCCTGCAATTTGGCAATCCTGGGAGA